>CABFOQ010007103.1:19164-73032 GCA_900660455.1 Gephyroberyx darwinii
GGGGGGAGAGAGAGAGAGAGAGAGAGAGAGAGAGAGAGAGAGAGAGAGAGAGACAGACAGAGACAGAGAGGGAGACAGAGACAGATAGGAGTAGGAGTTAATGCAACAGCAAACCCATGTCGTTTTGCCCTGGTACAGTGATCTGTTTGTAATGCTGCTTCAGATGTTTTCCTAGATAGTTGCCTGGACAGAGTTACACACAGTATCCATTGTGTTGGGCATTTGGCTGGTAGGACGAAGGCATGGAGCGGAAAGGGCAGAAGACCAGGACATATACAGCTCTCTGCTGGAGTACCCCAGCTGCCGTATTGAAGAAGAGGAGAATGGTGAGGTTCGGGACTCATTGACTGCAGCTGGTAACAGCTTCTTCAGCAGGTGGCTTGGCCTAATTACCAGGATAGAGATGCCAACAGCCTGTTCGCCCTCCTCCATGAACATGAGAGGAGCAGGCACAGATAATACAGTCAGTTGTACAACACTATGTCTGTCACCAATTACAACGGAGCCCTAATTGTGCTGCATCCTGAGGAAGAGGGGACTTGATGGCTCAGGCCAAATGTGGAAGGTTTTGGGGGGGAAGGAAAAGTTGACTGAGATGTTCGGAGCATTCAATCATAAAACTCAGCATTGATGTCGTACTCAACCTCAAGACAGTAAATTACAGTTTGATTTACAGTGAAAAATCCAGTTATGTGATGCTTCTATAACAAAATAAAGCAAATTGCATTCTGGCAGGACAAAATCCTTTGATAAACTGAATAATTGTAGGATTAGGGCGAGGACAGACTGACATATGTCTGCCCACTGAGTAGATAAAAGTTGATTTAATCAAACATTGTTTATAATAATTACTGCCCACCTATTGATCTGAGTCCATTTAATTAGGCAATGTTATCCTCTACTCTACAACATCACCGATATGGGGATAAAGTGCTGAACATGCTTCTGAGTAATCCTAGGAACCCACAGAGCAACCACTTATACACCACTCAATCAATGAGGCTTGGGATTTGTGCTAATGCCACAAGGGGAGCGTGAATCTGTTGGTTTTGAGCGAGGTCCTTGCACAAGGTCAGCTTAAACTCATGAAAATGAGCAGTTAAGTATGATGTATCTGAGAACTGAGTTGACCGGAAGCCTGCGCCTGGTCCTTCTAAAGCCCAATGATTTTTAAACTGTTTTCCCAGTTCCAGTGTGTTGTGCCCCAAGGCTCTGTGTGGTTCTGAGATCAAGCCCAGCACAGTGACAGCTGTATCCTCCACAGCAGGCACAGGGAGAGGACGGCAGTGCCAGTGAAAGGACTGAGCATCTCAATCCAATCGTAAAAAACAGCCTCACAACCAGGCATTTCTGTGGCAACGGCTTGCTGATGCTGTGTTTATGATCTGCCTCCTCCCCCCTCTTATCCCCATGCTCCTCCCCCTCCACCAAACTACAAAAAAAATCCCCTTTTTAATCAGCAGCGACAGGGCCTGACCCAGATTGCCTTGAGAAGGCTGCATGGTAGCCGGGGTTTACTGAGGCCATAGGGATTGGTGATGGAGAGGGAGATGATGAGACTATAACCACCATGCTCATTCCAATATACATCCACCCCACCTACCACGGGCCAGCTCAGGGCTCAGACAAAATACTGGCCAAATAGTCACAATGGTATGACCCAGAGTGATGTGGGAGGGGCAACCTGGAAGGCCAGAGGGTGCGGCGGGCCACTCTGTGGAGTAAAGTTCAAGCCACTGAGCCTCGTCTCCACTGCTGCAGATGGTGAGCTAGGACAAACATGCTCATGGCAATAGCCACAAGCTTCATCATACGACTGTGTGCTCTGGTGAGAGGGCCTGTGGGGCTCATAGCCATGTTTGTTATCCAAAGCTGACCCACTTCATACAGAGGTCTGACCTATTTACTGTCTTCCAAACTCAACCTCCACAGCTACCTGATGGGTCCAGCTAGGGGACCCAGTACAGGTTCATCAGAACAGTGGCCACCAGCATCGATGTGACTTTAGGCTGATCTTTAAGGGTCAAACTCTCTCAAGGTACAGAGCTGGGCACATAGGAAGCAGCATCATTAAAGCTACTCTACTCTGAAGCTACTGCATGCTGCCAGCTCATATGGATCAATGCACAGGGCATGCTATGGGCAACAGGCCTTCTGCCATGAGCAGACACCATGTTACCACTAGCTCCAATCTGCTCAGTTAACCGGTACACCAAACTAGGTGACTTCATTCGATCATGTAGCAGTAGTAGTGGTTTAGTGTTTCACAGTCATAGATACACTAGAGGTATAATTTCTGTTCTACAGCTGTACTACAACTCAGAATAACATGAGACAAACACACAGACACACACAGATGACATACACAGAAGTGAAATATAAAGTAAAAAACTAAAATACCATGTCATTGCATATGCCTTCATGGACACCCACACTGCAGCCTCTCCACACAGTAGCAACAAGAGCTAAAGAAAGGTTCACACGAGTTCATGTGCTGTCTTCTATTCGACCCTGCAACACTGTCCAAGCTGTCAACAACATAATACAATGAGGGTTTAGTGAAACCCTCTGATGTTTACCAGCCAGACATCCTTCAGACAGACCTGGACAGACTGTAAGCTCCCCACAGCAAAACATGCACTGGCATAATCATGGTGTCACTGAAACACTACCCAATACGCAAAAACAGCAGATTGACTGAGGGAGGTGTTTCACATAGCCGCTGCTAAGACTAGTGGCCACATGATGACTCCTTACAAGGCTACTACATGACATGGCATGTTTGTCTTATCAGCAGACAGGATTGATAGATGGCATTATTAGATTAGAAGGACAGCAGACCCAAATCAAATAACACTCTCCGCCCAAATTTAATGAAACTTTCACTTGGGGCCGTCACTAATCAATCACTATGACTTACCATTTACCAAAGTGAGAGCCCGGTTAAATGTGAAGTGGGTGCTCTGCAAGTGTACAGTCTCCCTCAGCTCAGCATTTTGTCGGATCAGTTCCTTTCTGACTCCTTTACATGATTTGATACTCAGGAGTATTTGGGGATAATTACTGATTAGCTCTGAGACAGCAGTACTATGTTGTCGACCAGATACAAGATAATCCCATGTCCCCCACCCTCTCTACCCTCTAGGACCAGCTAAAGCCTTATGACAGAGCTGGAGGCAACGTAGCCGGGTGCAGCCGCTGTGTCCCAGCACCTAATGTTAAGTGCCTTTGGGTCATCCGGCTAGTAGCGTGGCAGACGGTGGAACACAGGCGTCCTGTCACAAGCGGTGGAAAGACAAGCCCACACAGATCATTACAGCGATGTGGAGGAGCAGCGGTTGGTTGATGAACGCTTATTACAATGCTGTTTATCATCTTGAAATATAACAAACTTCTGTTGCTAGGCAAACTCAGCATGCAGCTTATGGCAGGGATGGAAAAACCCATTTAGAATCTAATCCTTCAAGATGACATTAACATGCGCTGAGTTTAAGTAGCTTATATAAACGCCCTACTGCAGCGACTGTTTGGAGTCAGAGCATTTTAGTAGGAATGTTGACAAGTCTTTCGAGGATCCCTCTGAGACCTTTGCCACTGCAACTACTGTCATCATTTTCCCTAACAAACCTATAGCTTAAGTCATTCCTGCAAGAGCTGAATTTAACACAATTTTATAAAATTCATAGTTTAAAAAAAAGCTACAATCTGTACAACACAGTACACGGTATCTGTGGTATAAATTGAAATACTAACACCTGAAAAAGCACAAAATTGTCCTGCAGTAGCTATATCTTGTAGTATATCTGAATTATTTATCTTACTGTGACACAATATTCTACTCTGTTGCCAGCCAATGGTTGGCAGCAATATCCAGAGGAATGAAAGACATATTTGAGTCTCCAGGTATGGGCCCTTATCTTGTCTCAGCCCACAATGGAAAAAGACTGTTGAGTTTCCCCACAGCTAGTCTGTCATTCTGAGTTTGGCTCTACACTTTCTAACTGTGTGTGTGTGTGTGTGCGTGTGTGTGTGTGTGTGTGTGTGTCTGCAACAGCCTCTGCTCTGACAAGCTTGTGCTGGCCAGTAAAACTCTGCATAGTCACACATAGACAAACAGACATTATTCTTCAGCCTGGCTGCTGTGCACAGCCATCAGCCTACTGTCACTGGTGCATTCAGCTTTAAACATCTTCATAACAACTTTAACCAGACTTATGCCTAAATATGACCCTCAAATGAATGGAATTGCATTAGAAGAAAATTCTGTTTTAATCTTCCTCTCAAACATCAGTTTTGAATCTGATCATACTATTCTTATCTTTGTTATCCAACAAGCGATATAACGTTTAAGTCCACATCTTCATATGGAACCTAAAAAGGCATGACATATGTATTGATGATTAATAAAGTGATGTGATCTTTTCAGTCTCCTCCCTGTATACTGCTGGCACTACACTGTAGTTTAAAGGAGAGTTCCCAGGCTCTACAAAAGCTTGGTGAGGCATCTGGGTGGGGTTTCTGTTGTGTAGTAACACAGCGTCAGTTCTAAGCCTCTCTCTGTACATGCATGTCCTGTATAGTGTATTTTTGCAGCCCAGGGCCCTGTGGGAAGAGCCAGAATTAGCAGTGGATAGTGAAAGGTCATAGAGCAGTGGGAATGGAGATCCTGCTGACGCAATCTCTCCAATCATATTTCTTTCTTTTGGCCCTAAATGAGTACCAACGTCTAGACATGGGAAACAAACCAAAACAGGATAATCTCATGAAATGCTGCGTTTATCTTTGCTTTTAATGTGCAGCAATGACGATGTTATTCAAACCCGTTTCTGGAGAACACTCCTTACTTCATTTGACAAATATCTTCTGCTAAATGCTAATTATCTAACCAACAGACTACTTTTAGTGCTCATTGAAACTATGCTGCTGCTATGCTAACCAGAAATGTTTCCTAAAGAGTAGGACACTATACAATATGAAAAACACTCAGGGCTATAATAGAGCAGCCATTGCTTGAACATGCTTTACTGTTGTTTAAACAGCAGTAAACCATATCTGGTGGAGTATACACAGTAAAGCAGGCTGACAAGGGCAGGCAGCCACAGCCCAGCGCCTCTGGAGGAGTTGTTTTTCACAGGGCTGTGTGGTATGCATGTGCACTTGGGGCACAGACCCACCATGGCTGGCTGGTTGGCATTCCTGCCTTACTCTGTAATTATGGCTCTTCTTCAGGGCTCTTGGCTCTCACCACACCATACTCTAACTGGGTGGGACCTGCCTCTACTGAGGCCACACATTTATTACCTGGCCAGTTAGATCAGTCTCTAATTTTAACAATAACGTATCACTAAAAATGCATTGACATCAGCAGCAGGCAACCGTTATGGTGGGAAAAAAGCAATATTATTTACACCCAGTATCATAATTGAAGCTAATGCTGATGTTTTTCATTCACTTTGAACTTCTACAAATGGTGTTTCTCCCAGACTCTGTGAAAGAGTATAAATGCCACACAGCATGTGGATATACAGTAGTAATCTGGCAATGTCAGAGTGACACAGCATGGTGATAGCAGAGGAAGCTTTCCTTAACATGTTCACAAAGCACATCTGTCTTCAGGTTTTATGAGTACCATGCATTAGGTTAGAATTTCTGCTCTCAGTTTCCACAGGACTTTTCCTCTCCAATTTCTCTGACTGCCTCTTCCAACATCCCTACATTCCCTGTCAAGCCGTCTTTAAACCTCTGACTGATATAGACAGAGAGGAAGTAACAAGAGCATAAAAAGAAGGATGGATTATATTAACTTCCATACTGTGGGTCTTTTGAAAAACACATAATAATGCTGCATTTAGGTTATCTTAAGTTAGATTCTGATGTGGTATTGACATGATAATATTATGGTACTTATTCCCAAGTATGTTTATAGTGAATAAAAATTCAAATCCGAGGTCAGCAGACTGAAGAGAAAGCTGGGGCTTTACTTGTGCAAAGCTCATAGGAAACAAACAAACATTTGGCGATGACAAAGTACTTCAAAATACAATTTTTATAACAATCTGAACTAGTTGGTGTACATTAATGAATAATCTGAATACATTATCAGTATGTGAAAGGAAATCTTACAGAAATTCGGACAATCTACTCCATTCATGCTGCTACGAGCACATGACATGCCTGCAGCATGAGGATTAGGACGATCAGCTGAGCACAACTCAATACCACATTGTTCTTCACTGCTCACCGCTTGTTTTTCCTCCAACTCTCCTTGCAGTTTATCAGAGGAGGACAGAACCAAATCCCCCCCCCCACGCCTGCCAAACTTTAATCAATGGGAGTCCACTTCCCACTGTACACGGTTAACAAGCCACTGTGGTGGTGCCAATTGTCAGAGCCTATTGTGGATTTTTCTAGGTTCTGTTTGTTTCAGACAAAGCTTAAAGTGCTTTGCAAAACAGCACATTTTCAGAAGAAATAAACACAAGGAATGGCAATTAAGAAAATGAGCTTTGCGCCTCAGATAAGTGTGTGTGCACACTGCTGCCTTTGTTCACAGGTCACATCTGTATTTGACTGACAAAAGGCAGCCACATAGCATACTGCTGTGTGAACGTATCAAAAAGGGTGTGTGCCAACCTGAACCCATTCTCTCTGTTCTCCACAGATAACAAACAGCACACTATGCAGGCACATCTCATCTACTCCATCAAAGGGTGATTTGCTAGCTTGGACAACAAATTATAGGCAGGTCCCTGTCAAAACAAGGGAACACACTGGCTATTATATGGATTTGTGGCTGTGGATTCCCAGATAACAACGCAACGATTATCAGCAAAATTAAAGAGGAAAGATCACACATGCAGGAACCTTTTCATGTATGCCTCAAAATGTTCCTTTATCACCTTGAAAATCTTTAAAGCGAATTCATATATATCAAGCACAATATATGTGCAATATCACGGTAAATTACCTCACTGGACGGGGCTTCTTGTAAAATATCTGAATCATCAGGTGCAGCATCCATATAGGAAAACGCCACTGAAGCTAAGCGTGTGATTTGGTAAAGCTAGCTATATCAAAACACTACCGAGCGACAGCAAAGACATGGACATATCCCTCAAACAGTCGCTGCGTATTTAGAATTTGCACAGAAAGCACTATGAATGCACCTTTAAACCATGAACAGCCACATCAGCAGCATCTTGCCTTTGAGAGAGGATTGGGAGGAGTAGAGACGCTTAACCTCTCTCTGGCCTGTTCGCCACTTGCCAACAACAAGTTCATAACCAGTGTAACAGAGATTAAAAAGCTCCTGGATTTGCTCACCTGGCAGTCACATGGACAGACTTGTGCTTGGGGACAAAAGAGAATAACACAAGAGCACACATCACATTGTATTGACTCAAAGGCTATGCACACATTGCTCCTGACAACAATCAGCACACATGCACTGTTGCCTTTCAGCTATACAAGTTTTAGTTGCCTTGGGAAATCAATGTGCACATGTCAATCATCTATGTCTCTTGAATATTGCCTATGTTTTACTGTGATACAGATATTTCATTTGGCCATTGCTTCTCAAACCTTCCTTCAGCAGTGGCCTTTGCCAATTACTCTTTAGCTTTTACTTTCACTTTCTGTTTTTCCCCTAAGGAGTTAAACAGGATCTTTTAAACCTGTTTTGCTCATCTGGCATACTGAATATATGGCTCACCTATATAGAGTGAGGAGTCTTTCTTCTTAACATGATCATCAATATAGGACACACCCAAGGGCTGCACTGGGGTGGCACCTATACCCAGCAGGACCTGGGCCCCAATCAGCAGCAGGTACATCATGTTGGTGTTGGCCTTGTTGGCACACATTTCATCCTCAGCCTGCTGGGCAACACTGCTGGTGGTGTTGGAGCAAACATCCCGACCAACGTCAGTCCTCCATATGTCCCGTATCTCATACGGATTCGTTAGAAACTCTGGAAGAGCTGAGAGAAGGGCGCCAAGTGCCATGACGATACCCCCACAGCCAATCAGCCGGGGCCGATGGGCTTTGGCCCCAAAGTAGCTGACAAACAGGATCAGAGCCAGGTTGCCAATCTCAAAGCTGCTGGCTATCACCCCCACGTCGGCACTTTGGAGGTTGAATCGCCGCTCCAGGGTGGTCAGAACACTCACCTGAAAACAACAATAATAGACAAATTCAGTGATCATGGGAAGGTGAATAACACATTTAAAACCTAGGATTTATAATATAATATTAACAAGTGGAAGAGAAAATCCACTGTGCAACTAAACAAAACAATTTGTATTTGGTAATCATAAGTATTTCAATTTGATTCGTTTTTAGACATTGTGGAAGTTAAGGAATTATGACTTGTTTCCATCAATGACATTTTCCATCTGGCACATGTGTATAGGTTTACACTTAAGTAAATGACATTGCATAGTTATGAAAAGACAATGTTTTGGAAGTTATGCCTTTCCTTTGGAAGATACCGTCAACCTGAACAACCTTCTTCAGAAGTTCCATATTGCAAGAGGGGTAAAATGTCCCCCGTGCCAAGAGGCATTCCCCTTCAAGAGCCATGCCTCTGTTTCTGATTAACCAGGCACAGCAACATTTACTTTGTGGCTTTGGTCAAAAAAGCTCACCACAAGCCTCTCTAGTTTGCCTGTGCTCTTTTTAAACATAACTTTCACATCTAACAGAAACAAAGACAGAAAATGACCAGTTTAGGGTCTTCTCTTAATTGAGGTTTAGTACTGCTAGATGTAACCCAGTTTGTCAGATATGACCCAGAGGTCAGTGATCAAAAACTTCATTTTCAATCAAATTTGACAGTATTCACTTTCAAATGTTAAAACTAAACAATGATTACATCTCCAGCTTGGTTTAGACACACTCATCAGTAATCTCATGATGTTTGAAAGCAATCTGGCATAAAGAATCTACAGTTTAGTGGAACAAAGATTTGGCTGGTGATGTTATGTCTGGGAGCAATCTGCAGCACCATGTGAAACTCACTGTCACATCTTTACAATTATCATGCTATTTTAAGATCTGTCCCAAACTGTCCTTGAAAGGGCATAATCATTTTCCATTTCCCTGGTGAGACCCAACTGACTATGTTAAAGCTTTTTGGTTATTGCTCTGAGAAAAGAACCCGGGCACCAAAAAACAACCTATTTTGAACTGTTCCTCAAAGTGACTTCATTGGGATGGATCAACTTGTGGTGTTGTGGTTGGAACTTTTCCCCATTATGATAAATGCTGAATTATGTCAACTTAAAGCTGCATAAATATTTGGATTGGAGGAGGATTTTCTGAAACAAGGGTATGACCTTGGGGGCTCAGGGTGGCTTAATGGGTGACGACACATACCACGTACTCACAAAGTTGTAAATTTGAATTCAGCTTGTGATCTTTGTGGCAGGTTACACCCTCACTCTCATCCATCCGTCCAACCAGTTTCCAAAAATACGATAAACATTGTCATTAAGATGAAAAATCTGGAGCTGATTGATTATGTGAAAGGTTTTGAGTTTTTGTATCCAAACTGACTTTATTCTACAGCAGTACAGTCTGTACCGAACCAGAAAAGTAACCCTGTGAACACTCATAGTCCCAAATCCTTCCTATCAAGCAGCTCATTTTATCATTTTTAAGCTTAATTTTATATCTTGATGACATAGCAGGTCCCACGAGTAGTTCTCTGCTTACTGGACTAGATATTTTATTTTTAAATATTGTTTGGACTTTACAAGGAATATGAATTGGAATAGAAATAGAGAGAGAAAGTGCTCTCACTTTTTCTTTCAGGATTAGGAGAGAAAGAGAGAGAGACTTGCAGTTCAATCCAAGCTCCCAGAGTCTCTGCAATGTGGCTTCCCAATCAAAACAAACAGGAAACTGTTTAGCTGGAAACTCTCATCTCCTCCTGTCCTCAGAACCCACGCCAAGCCTAGGGAACCAGTTGACACTGAAGCCTGAGCTCTGAGCAGACACTAACACCGACTGTTGCATAGCAGAAGGATCGGCGCTATCATCCAATCCAATCCAATCATGCCATCCCATTATTGCAGGTCTCAGCTAGCAGTGTGACTGACAGCTTCTGCTCTTAGCTCAGCAGTGGAGAGACTTTGGGTGAGCTCATCCCCTCCCACCCCCAACCCAGGTTCAACATGTCTGTGCACTTCCACTCTGACTTGAAAAGGCAGCATTCCAGAAAGTTTAATAACAAAATAAAATGTTTTATATAAACAGAGTGTACATTCTACACCGGTCAGTGGCCACAACCAAATTCAGTGCAAAATGTCAACTCAACTCCAGCAGTAAACAGTGGAAATACTTACTAAATACTTAATTTGTTGCATGGCTACAAAACAAACATGGCAAACCAATCCTGGTATCCCTTCAGTACAGGGAAATGAGTCATGTGCAAGGACAATGAATTCCAGTTTCCACAGACATAAATACAGATTCTTTGTAGAGGTGCACTGACAGTAGAGTAGTCACATCGGCAAATAAAGCGGTGCCAATATTAATATTTTAAAGACATTCAATTTGGTGCATTATAAAACTTTTCCAGAGGAAGGAAATACTGAAATGCTGTTATTTGTGAAATTCATAGGCAGAGCAATTGTTTAGAAGAGGAACCTACTGCTGAGTCCATCAATAAGATTGTTTGACCAGTGTAAAATAAATATTAAACCACTGAGCTAGCTCAACATAAACTCGCAGTAAAGTTTACTAAATAAATAAAATAATTTAATAATTTAATATGTAAACACATTTAGGGAACATTAATTTAATGTTGGTACGTTAGCTTCATCACATTCACTAATGTTATGCTAACTACTATGACATGTAATTTGTGAGTGTTTAACAAATTAAACCTTGTTATGGTTTATTTCCTGTGTTCACATATCAATGAATTCATACCCAGCAAACATTTTGACAACATTTTGAAAACCCAGGTAAATATAGATTTCATAATATCATATCTTTCTGGTATCCGTTCATTGTTTGTTTTGATGTTGAACTTGGCCTCCACCTCCTGCATGTTGCCATCTGTCAAATGCATGCTGGGTAATCTCAACTTGACACATCCTCATATTTTCTTTGGCACAAGAGGTCAAAGTCAATAGTGTCTACTGAAGGAAAATCAGTCAGTGACAGATAGCGGCGGAGGGTTGACCTCAAGAGTCAATTCCTTGACTCGGGGTTGAGTTGGGATCAGCTCTCAGCCAACGACTCTAAGAGTTAAAACTGAACTGAACTCTGCTTTTTGGACCAATGATTGTATTTGTCTGTGTGTAAAACAGCTAATTGGTCGAGAGGCCAATCGTTCAGCTGCTTTGACATGAAGGAAGAACGTCTCTCTTTAATTCCAAAGGGAGCAGGCATTGCTGTCTAGTGCTCACTCACTGCTCTGTCAGAGAAACTACCTGTGTATACTGTGACTACCTACAGTGTGGTGATTTTTCTACAAGATGATACTGAGCTGAGCATAGATTAGAACGTTATGGAGGAGATGGAGTGTGAAAAGATCAGTGCACAATTATAATTGCTCTTGAAATGTTATTCAGATTTCTTAACTTGTGTGAATAGGAGATTTCTGGGTGGTGCATACACAGCGGCCTCAAACGTAGCTTCCTAGGGTTTAATCTATAGGAGATGAGAAGTCGATTTCAGCGGCAGAATGGGAATTGACTCCAGAAATTTGTGTGACTAGTGACTGAGAAAGGAGGCTTGAATACGAGGAGGGATGAAAGGGGGCGGGGGTCATACTGAAATCAACGTGATTGCCAGTCATCCCAGCTTCATGCCTCTGCTATATGCAGCCCTCTTTTGGCATGTTTTAGAGTAACAACGTGTACCAGCGTATGTTGATGCTAAAATGCAGAGCTGATATGCCAAATGTGTACAGATTGGAAGGTCTGCACTGTAATTGTTTTTAACAGGTCAATATGAGGCAGTACTTGGATGAGTACCTAAAGTGTACTTACAAGTTTACTGAATGACATTTTAATTTTATCCTTTTATTTTTTACAAGCAAATTCCTATACTTATAACAAGAATTCACCAATTTCTGAAAGAATAGTCTGAAGCTATTTTTTCACAGGTAAATGTGTGATGTAAATGACATGATTATTTCACCTTTATCACTTACACAACGATGCAGAGAGTAACAAGAAAATAATGGATTTCTGAGAACTGACTTGAACTAAAAAAAACCTGTAATACAACAAAATAAAGCAGGATACAACAATATCATACTCAAAAGCTGTAGTCCTGAGGTATTTGTATATGCAAGTATGTGTTTGCAGACTCTTCCAGTGAGGCTGCTAAGTAAAGGCACCAAGAGTGTTGCTCGGATGAGTGCCTTGTACTGTAAGCAGCTCACAGAAAGCATGGGGCCCATGATGCTTGGGCCCTTTACTGCCAGCACACACACTAAGTCCCATCATCCAATCATGGATACAACAATAGCTCATGTAGGTCACCACTAGGTCGCCAGCTTGTCAGTGAACCAGGTGCCTGATGTCCAGTCCGGGCAGAAAGAGCTCCATGTGAGTTATCACTGGACAGGAATAATAAAGCACCATGTGTTTGCCTAGGTAAATCATACCCCTCAGTCATTTGCCTCTTTTCATTTTCAAGTTGACCTGTTTAAACAGGTGACCAAACAAAGTCGTTTTCATTAGGAAACCATTCTGACTCTAAATGAAACCACCATACCACCACCTCATTGCTGCTGTGCATGGTAGGATGCTGGAGGCTCAGTAGGTCTACCACAGAATACATAAAATATTCCACTCCTAATATGGCCAAGGCATTTCAGTTTAGTCTATTTGTTTCCTATGCAACAGAGCAGAGGAAACGCTAAATGTGGTTCTTAGAGAATAAACATTGTGAATATGGAAATTAAAGGACAATTTCCATGACCAATATTTGTCGGTCTGTGTTGTGAAGGTCATGTTTTTCTATGCTGAATATCTGATCTGAATGTCCCAATGAATGTATTTCTGGCTACAACTATCACATAGGACTGATACTCTGGACTATCAGGAAATTCCAGATTTGGGTTTTTATTCCAGGGAAGTGGATCAACAAGCTTGACATTAATCATTTCAGTGGCTGGAATAAAAAATTATCAACAAATGTCCATGACATTTGCTATATGCACATGTTCCATTTTCCAAATTGTCCACGCCTTGAAAACACATTTTTTAAATTCCATGACTTTTGCAGGTTTTACAGGAACCCTGTAAAAAGTTATTTGGAGATGTCTTCAATAACCTTTGCATTTCTCAAAGAACTCACTGGGTGGTGAGGTTCTCAGAAACTTTAGAGTATATTTGGGGGACTTTGGGGAACTTCATTTTTTAAATTCCTGCTGGATTCTCCCATAAAATGCTTTCAGAGTATGAAATGTTACTATGTTTTTATTAAAATTCCATTGCTGTAATCGTTGTATTTGGGCAACAATTAGTATAATAACATAATTGTGTTGAGGGTCCATAAGCAGGGAAGACGATACTTATAACACTAAATGCCATACTGGTCTGTTTCATATCAATGATCATCATTAACAGCAAAAGGGAAACACATGAAATTAAGTTTTGGGGGTTCTTGACCTTGAGGAACATTATGGAGAAAATCAGCCAATTAAAGTGTAGTATGCCTATTATTATATAATAAGAATTGTTATAATTCCTACTATTATTACAACTAGAGCGTGCAGGTCGCACTAAGGTTGATTACAAATTGGCTGAGCTGGAGTTGTGCAGCATTAAAACTACATTAAATACGATACAAATGATGGGCTACAGAGTCTCTTCCCACAGAAACGTAGAATGAACTACTGCACAGCATAAACTCTAATCTGCAGGCTGAATTTTACCTGGCATAGCAAAACCTTCAGCGGAGGCAAGACGAGCCCACCTAAGACGGTTACTTATCTCGTTATGTCGTGGCTTTAGTGCACGTTTCACGGTACTGGGTTTAGTGGTGTACATATCTATAGAGTAGCGAATAACCCAAATGCAAAGCCCAGGTAATACAAGACACGGTATCACTCTGAATTTACCAATAAACACATAAGTCTCCAGGGCAGTTGTCCTGCAGACCACATGAACACTCACCAGGTACGCTCCGACAGTGCCTTGCGCCAACATCAGGGCGCATTCCGATATCAAGAATACCTTGATATTTGAGAAGCATGATGACTTTCTGTCTCGTTGAAGAATGTCCCCGCCGCTCCTGTCCGACTCCCTGTGTTTTTTCACCTGCATCCTCTACGAGCGGCTACTTTATTATAGCCCTGCGAGAAACCAAAAAGACAGAGGACGACCTGCTAGCCCGGAGATAAACATAGAAGACACTGGTACGGTGTTTCCTTCTCCCCCCAAAGACTACATTCGGTGCCCTTGTCGCACTGTCTCTGTGTTTTTTCCTTTTCTTGTTTTTCTTTCCGTTCTCTTACATCTGACCAACTACGACTGTAAAACACACATCCAAACTCCACGGGGCTGTTCGTCGTCTGCAGCAGCACCTAAACATTGCCTCCTCGTCGACGCGCAGGGACATGTGAACTCCCCGACGGTGTTTGCAAAGGCACAAGAGAACCACGGGCGCCCAGATTTCTGTCAAATCGCATGCTTTTTTCTTGTGTTCTTCTTGTTTTTTTACCCGACCCTCTCCTCCATAGATCTTTTGGAGTTCACTGCAGGTAAAGCTTCTGGTTATTCCGGCGACAGGCTTACTGCCACGAAGCAACTACACTGCTCTGAACTGACATGGTCCTTGGCAGACGCACATTGGCTGCTGTGCGCGCTCCCGCCTCTCTACTACTTGTGAGTCAGATCCTCCTCTAAGCACATGCACAGCCCTGGTGGCGCTGTGTAGCATGCAGCACCAGTCTGTTCAACTTGCCCCTGACTTCCCTTAATGAGAAATCACTACAGTCGTCCTATAGAGGTTTATAGTGTCTGTGGTACTCAATAGTGATGTCTCAGTGACTTTATTGTACTTTATGTTTTTTTTATTATCTCCCTGGGTAACACTATAATAATACGGAGCCCCTTAAGGAACCTGCATAAAAAAAACTAAGAAGAAAAACAAAAGTGGGGTGAAAAAAAACTAAGTGCAAAAAATAACTGCGGGTGAAAAAAAACTGCCGTTTTTTTTCGCATATGGCAAGTAGCTAACGATTAGCCAGCGAGCTAATGCGAGCTCCATCCTAGAAAGATGGAGGAGGAACTTTTGGAGTTCCTCCGAACGAGGAAAGTCCCAGAAGAGGACATAAGTAGGCTGTTATATTCTTATTGATATATTCATATTCAAATATTCCTCCATCTTTCTAGGACTGACAATGTTCACGTTAGCTAGCTGGCTAATCGTTAGCTACATGCCATATACGAGAAAAAAAACGGCAGTTTTTTTTTTTCACCCGGCAGTTTTTTTTCACCCCACTTTATTTTTTTCTCTTCGTTTTTTTTCTATGCAGGTCCCTTAAGGGGCTCCATACTACAATGTTCCTATAGGGGCTGTGATATTTTTACAGTATTCTTTATGAAGTTGTTACAGGATGATGTTTGGTAAAGGTTGCCTGTGGGCCTAAGAGGAGGTAATGGAGAGGCTATAATGTAATGTAACCACATAATGTGATGATGGACTAAGCAGGATGACAGTAAATTAACAGTTTTTCAGTCAGTTGCATGCTTACCTTGTCAATGAAGTCACTGAGTGGGAATACAACAAGGTTCATTGGTAAAATAGTACATACAGACTAAGCAAGTCTATAGGTTATAGTGTAACGCTAGAGAGCCTGAAAGCATCCCTGTATCACTTCTTAGAATGGAAGATGTCAGTGTTAAATTAAATAAATAAATCCGTAATAAAAACTCTTAATTATCACTGCATGATTTAACAGTAGGCTACAATTCAGCCCCCCTTATATTCAGACTCCAAACTGGCAGGTGTCCAATGCAAAAAGATCATTAAATACAGACTCCCACTCTTAGCACTCCCACACAAAACTACTTCCTGCATTCAGCTTGCTTGGAAAAGAAAACTAGATTCTCACATTAAGCTTGAATCAGACAAACTTTTACAAAAGGTCTAATTTATGTGTAGGCTACGACACTGTTAACATCGCAAGGCATTCAACATCCATGTGCCAAAACTGAAACAAGTATGTAAATATTTAAAGCTATGAGGTTGAAGTTATGAGAAATGTAAATCTAATGTAGCATCTTACAAGTGTTACTTTTAAAAGGATTGTTTGAAACCAAGCAAAGATAAATGGTTCAAAGCCCCACAGCTGCAATTGAAGTTCAATCTACTCAAATCTGTTTTAAATGGGTTGAACACAGATAGCTACACACACAGTTTTGTTTCATAACAAAGCAAATCTGAATGTTAATATCGGTCTAATCAAAATCAGAATTGACAGATTATATATTTTCTGTATATCAATCACTTATTTAAAAGAAGTAACAATTGAAGGTCAGTGTTTGCCAGCTGTGTGGATGGGTAGATAGTTAAGTGTGTGTCTGTGTGATTGTCTAGCTGTCTGGATGTCTCGTCTCTTCGTCTGTATGTCTGATCCTGAAGGCGTGTGCCTGTGTCAGTGTGTGTGTTCTACTATTTATATTGCGTAGACTTGCTGGGACATGAGTCAGGTTGTACAAGGCAGTGGGTGGAGATGGGTCGGACTGGTGCCAGGAATGTATGAATGGAAAAGCCTGCAGAGTATTGTTCTAGCTATGGTTGTTATTTATAGGATTTGGGAAAGGGTGGACTGTGGAAGAGGAGCCCAGCCCTTCTGCTGGGAGACATTGGAAATAGGAAAAGGGAAAAGGAGGAGGAATAAGTGGGAATACAAACAATACTGCACAGTGGCGTTTCCTGTTTCACGTTTGAGTTAGAAATGCCTGAACTACCTACTACTTCACAATGTTTATTAATCCCAAAGCTAACAATGTTCAAATCAAATAAATCTTTTCCCCAAAAAAATGTTCAGAAAGTATTTCATAATTTGAACATACTACAACCTCAACTACAGCAACTACTACTAACAGTGATATTAAAAACAACTCTTTTTTTTAAAATGAACTTGTCAGCCTGTCATGGAGCACATCAGCTCTAGTTGAGTGTGTGTGTGAGTGTGTGAACAACAGGGTATAAAAGTGATTGCAGTGCTCTGATTGTGTACATGACATTTATGCATATTCTTATGGATCTTGATCAAAGACAAGATGGGCATCGTATCAAACTGTAACTGGACTGTGATTTAACCTGGATTGAGTTATTCAATATGCATCCCAATATCTGGGAGTTTCACTAACCCTAACCCTAACATGGAGTGTATCTGTCAACAAAGACTTCCATTCAAAGACAGGGCATACTGAATGTCACCCGTTGCCTTTTGTTGAGTAGCATTATTAGGAATAAAATGAAATTTTCAGGAAGGGTGCTTGTAGAGTAACAGTGCAAATTGTTCACTAGGTATTGGAATTGTAGACTGATTTTACTTCATTTTGAGTTGGGCAGAAATGTCCAAAAATGTTCAAACTTCCCATTTTAATTTAGCAAAATGAACTTTAAATGCCAGATGAATGAAGTATTATGTTCCAATATGATGTTC
Source organism: Gephyroberyx darwinii (assembly GCA_900660455.1). Lineage (NCBI taxonomy): Eukaryota > Metazoa > Chordata > Actinopteri > Trachichthyiformes > Trachichthyidae > Gephyroberyx > Gephyroberyx darwinii. Next base: position 36,812 of record CABFOQ010007103.1, read on the forward strand.
ATTTTGATTATTTGACACCTGCTTTTACAAAGTAAAGCTCACTATGGAATATTTTTGAAGTTATTGCTCTCTTGACCTGAGCTTATCAAACAGTAACAATTTAGTGGATGCAATCCTAGAGAATATTTAAAACTCTGAGCAATGAACATAAATTGTTTCATCCATATTTTGGAACAAGCCGCCTCCGTTTTATTGCAGTGATTTAAAAAAAAAAAAGAAAAAAAAGAAATACCAGTAAAATGTCATCACAGATTTTAAGGTGCCCCAAACCCTCACTAACATGTCATTGCATGGTCCTGTTTTAACTGCTTTGAAGTATTAGGGTCCTGAACGTGTCCCATATTTTCCCACATATTTATAGAGCTCACAGCAAGCATATAGTTTGGGCAAGAAAAGGCAAAGTTAGGCAAGTATGAAGGTAACTGCCGATAGCCTCTACAACATCTCTATTCACCAGACAGAGGTGCAAGTAGCCTCAAATGAGCGACAAGTTAATATTTACATTTCTATAAAATATAGCATTTATGGCATTGACGGGTCCAGAATTTATTTGGCCCCATCAATTTTAGGTATATTCAAATAAGATATTGAAGAGTCTGACTTGAAGGGAAAACATATTTTTATGAACTTTTATAACCCATCATTACTCAAACTACAGCTGTATTCAACTTCAGTGTTTACAAATGTTAACGTCAATAAACATTTTCCAACCTCAAAATATGTCTAAAATTCGTTTTTATTTGTCACAAACTATCAGTTCTCATAGGAGTTCTTGTAGGAAAAAGCTCACCCACATAATATGAAAGGTAGAAATTGCCTTAAGTCCTATGATTCACAACATAAACAAAGCCAGGACTGGGCAACAGTGTTTCACCAAGCTGTGCCACACTCCACTTTTGGTGTGGGGCTTGTTCATGGGCCCCCCAAAATACAAACAATAAAGTTAGCTTTGCAATAACCAGTCATCAGTGGATCAAAGGCCATCATGTTTTTAGGGTCACAACAAACCACAGAATCCCATTTCCAATTTAGTCTGTCAGCAAGTCCACAAGAAAAGCAGAAAGTCCCTCTACTGTGCTACTGCCCGTACCCACCCAGAACTGTTTCCATGGCAACTGCTATGGCATAAGAGTGGGGCTGAAGATTTTTGGGTGGATGCTGAGATGATCTCATGACAGATGAGATGAGGATTAAAAATCTTACCGTCAAAATGCGTATACAGCTCTACGTGACTGGAAGACCAGGCTTTGCTGTAGAAGTTATTATTGAGAAGTACAAGCAGCCAGAGGCAGAACGATCCAGATGTTTGCCATGTGCATGTCAACTCTGTATTTGTCTTTGAGGTTACCATGGTGGCACAGAGACAAACACGTGTTTGACAGTTGCAGAGACAAATAAGACAAGGAGGGACTGACTAGTCCTATATTTCACATAGCCTGTTATCTGGACTGAAACACCCTGTGGGACGACTGGTGCAATGAACCATGCAGAACCTAAGACTAGATTTGTTATGGCAATGGTTTTTTCTCTACAAAAATACTGTACATAGTGGAAAGAAAGTGATAAATAACCTTTATCGTATGGATTAATTTGACTAGGACAGTTGTGTATAGTAATGGACAACGTCAGCAACTGTGGAATAACTTCTACAGTCACAATAATTTTATGGTGCTATAATATTACCTACCCTGTCTTCCTCAATCTTACAATAAGTATGAAATTGTCAGAATCTCAAATAATGTATGGAGTAAAGATCCGCAGATCCTTTTCTCAAAATACAAATACAAATCATCAATGTCGTCAATCTTCAGTAATTGTAAAATAATAAATGACAGCTAAAATTACTTATTTTCATTGTGCTGCAAACACAAATAAGAGACAGAGACATTTCATTTCATTTAAAGGGACAAGGCCTCAGATCAAAGCTATTTCTATGAATTCCATCACGTTCAGGCAATGATAGCTTCCTTCTTCCTTCTGGACTGAGAACTGTCTCCTTCAGACCGATGCCTGGCCAATCTGGCCTCAGGCGCTACATCACCAAGCGTTCCATTGCTGAGCTGGAATTTCACCTTGAGGGAGCGGCCTCTCATAATGACAGTGTTCACACAGAGCCAACCTAACTCACAGACATTGCAGAAAGCTTTCCTGGAAAACAGCAACTATTCCACTTCTCTAACTTCCCACAATGTCAAGTCTCCCTCAGATAATAAATCTACATTAATACTCTGCATATAAGGTAAGCAATGTCGATAGTACATGCAGTTACAACTTCAAAACAATAAAGTGACTAATTCAGACAAATTTTAAACACTACATTTGTTTTACTTTTCTAATTACGAGTCATCTGTGTCACAGGTTTGGTTTGATTTAGTGAGTCCAGGCTGTTCAGCTGCATTTTTAGATAGCACTAATGCTTCCTAACTGCTTGTGATTGTTTTTTTTCTCAATAAGGAATCAGAGTGTTCATTCATCATTTGTTACATTACTGACAAGTGTGAGGGTAATGAAGGGTCAGATTTAACAGATTTCTCATGCCACACTCCATTTGCGTGCAATTACATTCAGTGACCACAAGTGAAGTTAAGTCTCAAACCCATCTCTTTCTTCTCCCAGACATCAGCAGAGTTCTTCAGGGCACATAAATGCTGCATGATTGTAAGGACAGTCAAATGGCATCTGCAGCTTCAATGGGAGTTACTAAAGATGTCAGGAAGCACTTTTTGTGATTGTGGCCCATCTAAAAATAGTATGCTACTATCTGTTCAAACCATTGCATACAGGGGCTCTGCTGTCTATTTTTACAGTGGTATCAATAGAGAGGGCAGCGTGTGATTTTAAAATAGCATAATATCATCCGAACTGCTGGGGAGAATGTTTCAAACATAGCACATATGAAGCAACGTGGTCTAGTTTCATCCCTAGTGTAAATAAAGCCTTGGGATGCAGTGCTTATTTCCAGATGCAACCTAGTCCCATGGTGATGGACAGCCTGCTGTTCACTCAGCCCTGCTCCAAATGCTCTTGCCTAGCTCTTTCCTGATGTCAGGCACAGACAAAAACACCTATGTTGGTCAACATGGTTACTCCACCCAACAGGTGTGGTGTATTGCCCTGATGAAAATATTTGTGAGGTTAGTGGCTAGAGGGCCAGGTCTTGTCAAGGCCAGCCCAACCTGCTGCATGGGAATTACATAGAAAAATGATAGTGAAACTTGAAAATGGGAAAAAAAATGTGAAGCTGCTAAAACCAGATAGACAAGTCAGATTGCATACACAGAGTCAGTGAAGGACTAAGGCCAGCGGAACATGGGAAAATAATGCTCATAACAAGTCTTGAGTTACAGGTGGAGCAAAAAGAGAACAATGGTCAGGACCGAACAGATAGCCTTGGGGAGCTGCTAAGAGGACATTTCAGTCAGACATTAACTAGCCAGTTTTTTCCTACTGGCCTCCATTCCTCTCTGCCTTAGTCAAATCAATATTTGCAAACATGAACTTACTCCCAAACCACGGAGCCAAATCTCCATGATGTCATCAAAATGTGCGACATGGAGCTACTTCACATGGAGGATAACTTTGTGGACTCAATCCATGCTTGAGCTTTTACACCCACATGATCTTCATTTAGTAATGATCTGAACCAGAACATATACCCATGTCCCCTGGCTACTCTTATCGTTACATTATCCAGCTGTTTTCAGTTCATTCTCACAAGAAAGCTGAAGTTAAACTGTAAAAGGAAGTAACTCTTTGGCGTGACCAATATCTTACCACATCCTTTCCATGTTCTGCAGCTAACTAATACTATGGTATTTCCCCCTCCTCCAGTGTTACAAAGTAAAGCATTACAATTATGTCATTAACAGTGACATGGAAACTGAGCTGTAAACAGAAACAACATTTAATTGTGTGATATTTCAAACAACCAACAGAGCTGAGGGCTGAACACAACCCAAACCTAAATGTGAAGGAGTTTAAAACCGAGCCCCCATCAACAGACAGGATTTCCTGAGACGAGATGACTACCATAATGAAACATCAGACTGGTAACGCAGTGGAAAGGACAAATTCATTAGGAGGGGCAGAAAGCTTTTACTGGGAGAAATACATTTCTTCAGCATGGATTTTGGACACTTTTGAAATGTGAATTACAACAGGCTGATAATCCCTTTAATTAAAGCCTCCCTGCTATGGCTCAGCTAGAACTGGCAACTATGGAGCAACAGACTCATAAATCAAATGTCACCATCCTGGACTTAAAGAAGAACTTAAAGCAAAGCTTTGTGTGGGATGGGTGGAATTATCTAGAGGCTGGGATTTGACAGCCGCGCTTTGGAGAAATGGAAACCAGCATTACTTCTGCAACATGGTTCTAGACCATGAAACAGTACATACCAATACTGAGCGAGTTTTGAAGGTTTCATCCATTCAACTCAGCAGATTTCACCATACCTTTTGAAAGGGAGATATTTTAATCATTGGCATTTTGATTGTCAGTGTTTGGCATGCGGTGGGCTGATAATTCATTTTGAAAATCTGACTAATTGGGTACTACATCCAAAAGGCTCTCTGTCACTGGAGGCTGTCCAGAGTTACGATAATTCTATGCAATTGAAGAGATCATTTACTTGCAAATTCAGATCAGCACAGCAGTAGATATGCATGTAACTATCCTGGCTTTGCTGGTATTCTTACGTACTGTAGAATAATCTCAGTCAAGATCAATTTCACATTATTGTTACAAGCACAACATGTCAATGTTTTATACGATTTTCAAAACCATTTAGACCAGCCTGAAATGTATATTCTTCTACCCTGGCTTAAAACATGGATACCTAGTGAAAACCTGCGGATGATAATGCTCTCTCTCTCTCTCTCTCTATTTCTCTCTCTCTCTCTATCTCTCTCTCTATCTCCTCTCTCTCTCTCTCTCTCTCCAGGGGAGCAGAAAAGCCATGGAGGATTGTCAACCCAATCCATCTCAAGCCTATTGGCATCAAGTTATGTAAATAAACAGGACGCCACTGCTCAGTGTGCAAGAACCTTCCTGCCTGTGACAGGAGTAATCGCTTTCTCCCCTGCGCACTCTTATCTACACTGACATTAACTTTTCTCACACGTAGCTCATAAAAATATAGAAAATGCCTTTGCTAATAATTTTAAATGTTGTCCAGTGTATTTTGTTGTTAATGTTTTGATACATTAAATATAGGTACATATCTACTGCTCTAACCAGGACCTGAGCAGAGTCGTGCGGTACACAGGACATGTGCTGTACAACCTATGATATTATAATGTTATATATATCATAAAACTGATTGATGACTGATAGGTATTATATTGAGGCCCATAGTGTCATAAAAGCTTTCATTCAAGCCAACCAATTTTTCTCAACCACTATGTTATGGTTTGCATTTGTTACATTTCTTACCATAGAGAAAACTGCAAGATACATAGACGTAAAAATAACCTGTATGTTATAAAATATAGGCAATAAATACTGCATGAAGCAACTTTGTCCAAACTTTGGTAATTTGTTTCTATTGACATTGTCTCACCTTGATAATCTGTCATGCTTGTTGCACTGTCTAAAAGTGGTAAAAGTGGTAAAAGTGGTTCAGGCGGGGAAAGTCAATCCCTCTCGTAGCCTGGAGCGCAAACAGGGAGGAAACATGTGAGTGATGGAAAGGACATTACGGGTAATTCTGAGGGCCCTTTAGGGACCATTACAAGCCACTTACCATATTTATTCCATGAAATATTCATTCAGTACTTTTCCTACTAAGCGCACAACCATTCCTGAAGTCAAATGCAACCAAACTAAAAGCAACATGTGAACATATGGTGGCTTGACAAAGTCGGTTGTAGCGGGGCAATGTCCTGGAAAAGACCGAGCTTTCAAATTATATCAGTAGCAAAGTGGCGTTAGCTTGTGCCGTTCCATCCCCTTTGTTTTAGTCCTTTTTTAACGATGGTTGAAATGATTAAAGGCAGTCTGAGTGATATAGTTACTTCTTGGACTTGGACTGCTTGTTTTCCCAGAGATGGTGCAAGCTAGGCACAGAGTTTAGCAGAAAACATTGTAGAGGATTATGGCTGTTCATGACTGCTTTACATCAGCGGCATATTTGCCAGAGGACCTGTACTCTAAAATGAGAGGGGTTTTTGTTTTGTTCTTGGTTGGAGAGACCTCTTTCATCCCGTATTACTGGCATCTGAGTATATGGAAGGTGATGTGCTCTACTGTTTTGTCCTCATCCTGTAATTCTGAAGCTGCAAGTTTGAAAGCTTCCTTCCTGTCTGGGAAATTACATGCTAATGGCCTGCTCTTCCCTCTTTTACAGTCCTGCATCCTCACAGCTGTCTAATGAGTGCATCAGTGTGTAAGTGGATGCTGATGATGGATGCCTTCACCGTTATCAGCTGCAATCAAATGATATCAGTGGTCCTAAAATCTGATGATCTTTTTGCTTTAGATTGAAATGCTTAATCTTCTTTATATATATTTTTTGTTTTGCACTGCATCCACTGATGGTATAAATATTCCAAAGGTCTCATTGTTATACAAAGTGTAGAGTAAGAATAATCCTAAAATCTTTGCGATAGATGTGACATCACTTGGTCAAATGTAAATTTGGCTCATATCAGCTGTTTCTATGAAGTCAGATGTGTTAAAGTACAGCTTAAAACCATGTTGCTACTTTTTCCCATGATGTCATTAAATGTTGATTAGCCCTGCTTATTACTTCCTCTTTTCTCAGCTCGTCCCCTTGGTAGTTTACATATCTAAGATGGAGTATAGACAGAGTATCCATGTTTTCTGACCCATTTTATACATGTCTCTATGTATTCTTGCACATACTGGTCTATAGTAGTCTGCTGTGTCAATCACTGCACATACAATTTTGAAATGCAACGAGGCTGGTTTGTGCCTTAACAATGACTTTTACTATATCAGAGACAGGTTTCAGGGACTTTCAAGTCACAGTTAAATGGAAAATTTCACCTTGTTAGCAAAGTACAATTTGTTTGTACTTTTATATCAAAATTACTTTTACTTCCTGAAAAACAGCATATTTTAGTGGTTACTTCATGGTGTATCAGTAGGCGTACATAAAAAAAAATTGTCTATATCACCTGCCACATCTGAATGATCCCATGGGGTTTTATGTCCCGCCTTAACAGCCTGCTTCAACAGGAAATACATCAAATTAAGGAAGCAAGATGCTCTCCAAATGCGGTTTCTTCGTGGGTTAAATGTATATCTCTTAATTCCCCTTTAATTAACTGCACAATATATGAAAAACAGGAGCATACTCTAGTTACTCTAGTTTATGTCTGTATGTGAACCAATGTGTATAGTATGGACAAGGGCACAATGTGATAAAAGCAGAGCCACTTTGCCTTGGCTTGCCATGAAACAATACAGACAGAACAACAAAACAGAAAGAATCACCTTTTGGCTGAAAATCTGTTTGTAAAGACAGAAAAAATATAATTCTTTCCACAGATGCATTTTTCTGTCACAGTGTAAAGACATGTTTCAGCTAGATCAATGGTTCCTGCTGTACAGATGAGAAGCCCCGGTAGTATAATGGTGTAAGACATGGCTATGACATCCTGCTAGTATCATTTTGACATCTTCTCAGAGAGCACTAAGATGTTTTCGGAGGGTATGAAACTTCGAACAAACCAGTACTAATAGACTCTGGCCTTTTCTCTCTTTTTTTAAGAAGAAGTGTGGATATTTCCTCTTTAGCAAACTATAATACACTCTTAAATAGCATAATAGTTTTAGAACGAGCAGAACATGAATGAATTATGAGCTTAGATTGAGTTGAACATGAATGCAATGTGTACATCTATGAAGAACTGGGCATCATATTACAGTTTCACTTGGTTCAGCTTTATCGTTTCTCATTTTAAGTAGCGTATTTCAAATGGAATTGCAAATCAAATGGAAATTTGAAAAAGGCCTGCCATCCAACGTCTTTTAGCGAGAGGATATTTTCTTATCGCACCCCTGAAACAGGGGGAAGTGGAATTATCAAACACGTAAAGTGAGTGTAAGTTAAGTCCATAAGAAGATTTATTTTCATAAGCACATACTGTACAGCGAAAGCAGCTTCCCGTGAACCAGCTTTTCATGAAAAGACCTTTTCAGTAAAGGGTATAGTATATACCTACGACTGAATGTTGCACAGCTCTGTCATTAGAGATTTGAATTTTAACATATTGGTAAATATATATGTGGAGTTAACCTAAATACATAATACTTGGTGCTTCTGAAAATACCATACTTTCCAAAGTCTTATTACGCATCAAAACACTGATGGATATTAATGAATTATGAATGAATTGTAACAGTTTTGTTACGTTTGGAAAACAATAGATTTCTTGCTTCACAAAATCTAGAAATTTACATCCATTTCCCACATAATACATCATATATAACGTACAAACACTCTGGAAACTTCATTTTGACAGTTATAACAGCTTCCTAGTTTAAACCACAGGCAGCTAACTTCCTAAACTGTGTGGGATTCAGGAATCAGTTAGCCACCGCAAATACCTTATGTAGGAGGTGAGGAAGTTGATCAAAGAATATGCTTTTCACAGTTGTAAAGTGATAAATACAATCCCTTAGATTCTGTTCTGCTTTGCCTCGCCCCTGCTGACTGTCTATTGAGATATGAATCATGACATACAACAGTTAGTGCCTTATGACTCTCAAACTGACACATATTCAGGGTCATGCTTATTAGGGGTTTCACTTGACTTTATTAGGCAAATGTTACCTTCTGAAAATACATTTCTCAACAAAGGTCATCTACTTTTAGGGTATTTTATTGAAAATGAAAAAAACAATGCTTGTGAGATACGTTGTTGGTACGTAGATAAACTTTTTGAATCAAAACATCTGACAATCATGCAAATATAAACACAGTACTCCATCCATCTATCTGCTACTCTTAAAAATGATGATGATGAACAACTTACCCTGTATGCTATCTTAATAATGGACTCAATATTTAGGCCATAAGTAAGCAATGGAGCTGCATTATGTCAAACACCGAGCTAAAAAGCTTTAATGTGTCTTGTTTTGGTCAGATATGAACTTGCCTTGGTTTTGTTTGCTTTGCCAAATTGGGCCTTCAGACCAAAAAGTTAGAGGACTGTATATTTTTCTCGCCACTTTATATCTCTGCAGTTGTATGAGTATCTCAAAAGGATCATTTTCATGTGAGGATGCGGCATTTCACTGGTGATAAAACCTAAAGTGCCTCTGACATCTGTGTTGTAGTTCACACAGAGGTGCAATGATGATACAGGTTATGGATTCTGACAGCTTGGGAAATGTAATGATTGATTTCTTCAATACATTATACAGGATTAAAAGCTTTATAGACCATATTTATTACAATTGAAATTATATAGTGCTCAGTTCACGTTAAGATCCTAAATAAAGAAAATCTATAGGTCACCTTTAAATCTCAGTTCATCACTAAGTATTACTAATTGCACACACTGGCACTTGTTAATGTACTCATAAATAAAAAGAGTAGATATGAAGGCCATGATGTGTACAAATACAGACATTTATATAGATGTTAAATAAATTATCAACACAAGTCTCCCGTGACACACAAAGATACATGTTTGCAGTGTACTCTCAAGGCTCTTAGAAAGAATTACAAGGACGAAACAAAAGGAGAAGTTTGTGTGTGCGTGTGTGCATGTGTGTGTGTAATTATCCCGTATGCACTGAGGCCCACAAAACAATCATAGGCCTACCCATCCTTTCATTATGCTATGGAAATAGCACACATATTGTGCAATCACAAACCGCGGTATTTTGAAGCTTTCTAACAAGACAACTTCTTTTGCTGAGAAAAGAAAGTGAAACTGAAAAGAAGTTCATGTTATCTGATTTTACAGTTGAAGCTACGCAGGCGGCTGAGGCCACTCTAAAAGTTCAAACAGTAGGCTACGACCATAACACAGCTTTAGAATAGGCTAGAAAACAAATATATATTGATTTCGTGTATTCTTGTGAAATTACATTTCGATAAGTGTCTTAAAATGTCCCGTCGTGAGGTCTTTATGAGCCCTCTTGTGCTCCTCAAGGTAACCGTGAAAGAGACGAGTAAAGTATGAGAAAACAAAGACGATGCGTCCAAGAGACTTAAACAGATGATATATTTTATTCTAATCCTTGTTAATTTATTGTTATCTTTTATCTTTGTGTTCAAACATACCGACAGGGAGGCGGGTGTAGCAGTTTTATTTGGGTCTATAGATAACCAATTACCCGAGGTTGTGTTTATATTGAGCCAATCAGATTCTGGCCTGCCTTCTCTGCCTTTTCTGCTTACAGGAAGTAAAATCAAGTCATCCGTCTACTTTTGCAGAGCTCTGTAGGAAGCCATTTATTGAATTGTACTTCCCCCTCGTGGTTACTAATAAAATCACAATAGTAAGTCAAACGGCCATAATGAATGGATGCAAGTCTGTGTGTACACTGCTTTTAACTTTTCTTTTCAAACAACTTTTGTTAGTTTAAATCATATATTCTATAGCCTCACAAGGCTTAAACGTCGACATGTAGCCTAAAGGCCTACTTGCCCTAGATAATTTGTTTTCCTTAATTGTTACAAAAACAACCATACTAATCCTATAATACATTTTCATGGATACTGTACAAATATCACAGCAAAACTATAAACTATTTAGAACAACCAATGGGAATATTATAGGAATAATGTAGTGATAGGACAGGATATATAGGATAGGATAGTAAAAAATCCCATAAAGTACGATCAGGTCATTATCACTTTAATGAGTACCATAGAGGCAAGTCTCTATAGAACTATTATAGTTGTGGTACAGTGATCTTCATTAGGTCTATTTGTTGTTTAACGTGCTCATATTACTTTTAAATGACCGCGTTGAACATGTGTTGTTGAGGATTTCCACGCCCACACCGCCTGCCCTATAATAGCCACTCTTCAGCCGGGTGCAGCCGCACAGCTCTCTCCGCCAGACGTCTCAGATGGAGCAGAGCTGGCCAGCACGGCTATTTCACTGAAAATGGATGCCAACATTGTTGTTATGGGGATGGAGAGCGTTGGGAAATCAGGTAAAACCGAGCTTTAAAAAAAGCCAAATATACAGGCTATATTGTTTTGCACCTATTGACTGTATGTGTGAGTTTGACGGTGGTGGTGTTTTTCAGCGCTAACGGTGCGCCTGTTAACCCGGAGATTTATTGGAGAATATGGAGATATTGGTAAGTTTTTATATGTCTTTTTAACTTGTTTCTCTAACCTTGATGTAATGCTTTCTATTTCCTGCTACTTCACTGTCGACCTTTCATTAACTCCCCTACTACTTTCTTGCAGAGTCCATCTACAGTCACAATTTTATGGTAGATGGAAGAGAAATCACTCTCAATATTTGGGATTCACCTTATTCTGAAGTAAGAGGATATGAAAAACTAGTTTCTGACAATTACTATCCATGACTGTATCACTAATCAATGTTGTTACATGAATGACATAAGCTTGGCTCACATACAGTAGGTATTGTGTACTATAGCTTTAGATTAAAATTCAAGAGTGCCTCTCATGATACTCAATTTTACAGGATTTGTCCATGGTGACGCCACTATTTGAGAAGAGGGTCCAGTGGGCGGACGGCTTTGTCCTTGTCTACAGCATCTGTGACAGGGCGAGCTTCAACACTATCTCTAGGCTCATTCAGACGATTAAATCCACCAAAGACTATCTAAACATTGACAAAGTGCCCATAGTGATCGTGGGTAACAAGAGAGACCTGCACCACAGGCGGACAGTCCTAAGTGAGGAGGGCAGGCTCCTGGCTCTCACCACAGACTGCCATTTCTACGAGGTCTCTGCAGCTGAGAATTACCACAGTGTGCTCATGGTTTTTCATGGGCTGGTGGACAAAATGAAGGATTTCAAGTCTACCACAAAGAGGCCTTTGGGATTTAAAGGCATAGTAAAAAGCATGTCTGCAGTGTTTGCCAGAAGACGGATAGACTCCTTATAATACGACCATGAAAGGAGAGGAAAAAGTTATCTGTGAATCTGCATTTTGTATGTTCCACTGGATGGATATCACGGTCTGTCAGTGAAATGTTATGTGATGTGAGATATGTGCCAAAGGAAACAGTGAAGTGGCTTGAGGTTGAAACACTACAGAATTGGGAGCAGCTTTACACCCAAAAGTGTGGAAAAGACTGACTTGTGATCGAAATCAAAAGCCATTAAGCCCCAAAAGACAAGGAGACATTACAATTTGACAGAGGTTATAGACATGTTGTGATAAGTTGTGAAACAAGTTGGAAACTTTACAAATGACTACTTGCACTCCAAACTATCCTAGAGGGATAAAATTAAATAAAAATCCAAAGTAGCATCTGTGATTTGACACATACTGTACTATTGCTCACAACTAGGTTACAAGGCTCTTATTTTATTTGAGGCTGCAGGCCAGCTGCATTTTGTTCCTATGTGTTATCTTTATTATAAGATGCAACTTTAGGTGGAAAAAAATCTATGCACAAACTGAGTATGCCTTTACTTTTGATTGATACACCAAAGACACTGATGTGTTTAAGACTGAAAAAAAAAACTTTTTTACTGAATATTATTCTGTTCACGCACTTGATTCATTTCACAGAATGTAGCTAACCTTTAAAAAACAGCATATCTACTGGAAAATATTTCTTCAAGTCTAAACACTGTAAAGAACAAACTGAACTAATTGCTTTGCATATGTATGACCTACTGCTTTATTGATTGTCTATTGATTGTATGTTGTACTTCCTGTTTGCATAAACCATCATTTACTGATCACAGGGATTCAAATAAAGCATTAAATGTGCAGTCAAGTTTTTTTTGTGTTGATTCTGCTAAATTCAGATGTTTGTTGGACAAAAATGTGATTATTTATTCCAAATTCCAAATGTTTGTATAACAGATTGCAAATAAAGAGAAAGCGAGTTCAACAAAATGTGAAAAATGTGTATTAATAAATTTAACAAGCGTGATTATCCAACAGATAATTCCACTTTGCTACTAGGAGACTATTTCTCCTGAAAAATGACTCTAATTTGACAGTGGCCCGCTCCAGTAAACTTGGGCTGACCCCCTGAACCTACCCTTCAACCCCAGAGTGTTTCCATAGAACCAGATCCATTGGACTCTCCCCTTTTCTATTCTTGTGTATGAGGATTTCTGACAGGAACAAGGCATGGGTTAACAAAGTAAGACTGAGTCTGTCTGTGGCCCCCGCAGGTCTTTGTCACATTCCCTGACCCCACAGGGTCACTCCACAGCCAAACTCAAAATGCTTTGTAACATGGTGCATTATACTGGCCATGATTGGATGCATCTGGTCAGCAACAATGTTTAGGTACACTATGGCATTCAAATGATGGTTAATTGGTACTAAGGGGCCTAAGGTGTGCAAATACAATATTCCCCACACATTACATTGTCCCTGGTGGAAAAGGAAACATTTCTCCACTCTTCAATCATCCAGGTTTGGTGATCACAGGCCCTCTGTAGCTTCATATTCTTGTTTTTAGTTGGCCCTTCTGCACACCACTACTGTACTGAGCTGTCATCTCTCAGACGGTGTTTTCTCCCAAAGGACTGCAACTGACTGAATGTGTTTTGTTTATTGCATCATTTGTGGTAAACTGACAAATGTAGCGTGCCAAAATCCCAGGACAGCAACCATTCTTGAGATGCTGCAACCGGTGTGTCTGCCATCAATAATCACACCATGTTCAAAGTCAATTAAATCACATGTCTTGCCAACAGTTACTGAACCTATTGACCTTGTCTGCATGCTTTATATACTGAGTCACAGTCACGTAACACTCTGTCTGGAGGAGTGAAATAGTGTGAACAGGCCAAGTGGCCACTGGGCACCAGGTCTCTCGGGGGATCTGGCACCAGCTTTCTAACCAGTTCTAGGACAAAATAAAAAGCAGGAAAGAGTTTTTTTTGTTTTGTTTTTCACACAGTAAACTCAAAGTTTTCAGTAAACTCAAAAATTCTGTTTTACTATAGCGTTTAATATTAAAGCCATTGAGAGTAATGCTATTCCCTGCTTGTCTGATAGCACGTTTTCAAGAGACAGAGCCAATCAATGCATTAACACAATGTAATTTCCTTTTACCGCACTGAGGACAAACAAGCCTTATTTCATTACTGGGTATGCAACTTGATTAAGTTACATTGGTCTAGACGTCACTAAATGCAGAAAGCTGGGAAACAGAAATAGAAAATCCTCCCAACTAAAGATAAATCCTGCAGTAAGTATATCCAAATCACATTCCTTGTGCTGCCCATCATGTATTTTACAAAAAAAATTCTGACCAAGATGACTAGACACAACATGCTTCAATAGTATTTCATATAAAGTGTGGAATTATCAATGGAGCAAATTACTTATGACCATTTAAAGGACAGAAATATCTTCTCCACCTGCAGACAGTCATAGCAGGACAAATAAATCTGCTCCTGTGATTCTCCAAATATTATCACCCAAGTTCTGTTTGGCGTTGCTCAGGGAAGGGAGCAGTAAAGCATAAAAAAGGTTCATAATTTGCGTGGGTAGCAGATTAAACAGCAAAATCATTTTTGAAGAGATGCAAAGGCAAACAAAATAGATCGCTATGGGACCTAGCCCACTCAGTATGACACTGCACAACATGGAATTACATCCTTTTCTCATTTTCTAAGTCAAACAAAACAGTGATCAATCAAATACAATCTCATACTTCTGTTCAATAGCAGGCTAATCACTTGAGTAAGGGAAAAAGTCATACAGTCATACAACAAACAGAACCTAATGTCCCCTCTTTCAACTGAGCCAGGCTCACTCCTGGACCATACCTTCTGGCATTATAGCCTTTGTCAACGTGACAATGACTTTCAATTACCCAGTAAAGGATTTACACAGGGGGTCTGGAATGTGTAAACTGTAAAAACGAAGGCCTTGAATGAGCCTTTTTGCTAAATAGATTTAATAAGAAATGTGTTAACACAAAAATGTCAGCTATCCCTTTGCCTATATCCTTTTGCCACTCAAAAGCTGCCTGCAAAGAATGAAGGCCCCCCTGCAGAGTTGTACAACTCAAGTGCTCTCCTAATAAGGTGCTGCCATGTACACATTAACCATAATTCACCCCCAGTGGTGAAAGCAGTGGAAGTTCACAATGCAATCGTGGTAATCGGTACTTTTTCATGTTAGGGTTTAATGGCTTACCTTACTGATGCTTTTCAATCATTCATGAAGCTAGCAGCACTGTAGTAAAATGCCCTATATCCAAAGCCTATGAATTGATGATGCAACATCGCTCTTGCACGTCCTATTTGTTCATTAAAACTTAAGATAACGACACACTGCATTACCATGTCTTTGCCTTAGGATCCCTCTGGTTTTTAACTGTCAGTATGAGCAATAATGCAGTGCTGTATTGTGACAGGTTGTCATGCTAGCCTGTATGTGCATAGCATGGTAATGGGTTCAATTAGTGACTCAAGGGAGTCAACATGTACGCGCATACATATGACAAGAGTCTCAACCAGACAACGTCTTTCAACTCTACACGTGTTAAACTGTCTGCTTCTCTTCGGTCTCCAGCCTACCACCTCTTCCAAACAGGGAGAATGTTATTATGTTCTCCATGTTCCTTTTATCTTACATGTGAAAATAGTGCATGCATAATCATAGTATATGAACAGCTCATAGAGGTGCTTTCTTTCTTCTGTCAGCACCGTCAGTGAAACATACATAGATGACACGTGAAACATACTGCAGAAAAAGGAGAACTTTCTCATTTGAGCCTTTGCTCCCTTCATTCTCCACTGAATATAAGATAGCCATGTCTTGAAGGCAGAGCTGATAATGCTTTGATCTAAGACATAATGGGTGATTGAGTTGGGAAACATTTTCCCTCATGTGAGGGGTTCACGTGAAGGGGAAGTGAGACAGAGTTTCACATGTGAGCTAGTAAATTAAATCAGGCACAGGGATAAGTGACTCATCACACCATAATGGCTGATGGTGTTGTAGGCTGGGTGCTCCCCAGTAGCAGGCACTGCCTGCTGTCACAGAGTGCATCTTGGCTATAGCCTGGCCAAAGGTGGTCTGAGAGGCACACTTATAATTGGGTGCTCGTGACACATGGTTACTTTGTGTATCAGGCAACAGATCAACCCTCCACTTTGAAAACAAACTGTTTTCCTTAAAACCAACCAAAATCCATGCTAGAACAGTTGACATGTTATTTCTATGATCAGCCTTTATTTGGGAAAATACACACACACATCACAAACACATCTCTTCCAAAGCACAGAGCAGCACTAAAACTGTCTAGATGATGTTGCCAAGTCGTAAAACCAGGAACTGCTCCATTGACAAGAAGTACGAGACTGAAATTATTAGCGCAAGTTTTGGATGATTTTAGAGGGCTATGGGCACATCTTCGAGTTCATATCTGTTAGTGCTAAAATGAAATTATATGTATTTCAATGTAAGATCAAACAAACAGTTGATGAGTCCCAAGGCAGTGTCCAATACATGGAGCAGATGAAGGTTTTGTCTCTTTAGGACATCTCAGTTTCATCAGAGTCCTGGTCCTCTAGTTCCTTGCTTTGAAAGAGACTTGTTTGGAAGGCTGGATTTACCCTTTAACACTGTCTTGGCATAATCTCTTTTACATTATATCCACTATACATGCAACATACTCTACAAAGCAGGAGCATAACTTCTCCTTTCAATATATATATACATTTTAAGAGCCTTGGCTGTCTGCCAGGCTGACTCTCAAGGTCCAGTGTTGCGTAACAGTCCCTTTGTCTGACATCCAAGTCCTAAATTATGCTGCTAAAGGGGGAGTTGCAGGGAATATGTGCTGAATGTGAAGAATGCCGTTGATTGCATTTCCTAAGAATATCTCTGAGAGCTACATCCAGGGTCACACAGGGAGACTATTTAAAGTATCCTTTGGAGGATCAGACAAATTTATTGAAACACGTAAACTGGAGCCAATAGCATCTGTAAAGATAACGGTCCATATGCTTTTGGACCTGATGCCTGACAATCTGTGGCCTTGGTTGAGAAACCTTCATACTGTAAGCTTCTGGAAAGCTTTCATTTAGTTCTGAGTTCTTCTGTCAAAGAAAAACACATAATATTTTAATTATGTCTTACTTAAATAATGCGTGACTATAAGAAAACCTCAGCATTTGTTCAAACATCTTCCTTCTATCGTTTGATGTCGACTACAGGAATACTTAGATGTACTTTCCTGTCCATCATTTTAACCATACCCACACTATGAATTGAATTGAAGAGGCAAAACCTTGCAGTACAAATACATGACAATTAAGCAATAAGCTACACACTGGCATCCCAACAATGAATCGCACTATGTCAGGCAGGAAGATAAGGAATATGCAATTTATATAAACCAGCACTTCATTTAAAGAATCTAAATGCTTCAAGAAATTGAACTATTTATATTAAATTTAACTCCCCTCCTCTTCCAAGAATCTTAGCTAAGGTTAAGCTGAGTACTATCTCTGACTGGCAAAGACACAGCTGGGATGCGTGTGACCAGGTCCCGACCTTGACTCTTGATGTGTTTGAACTAGCTGGCCGTCTGAGAGTAGGCACTACTGCACACAGCGGCCAGAATCCAGAGTCTTCTGGACCTGGGCTGCAGGCCAGCAGCACTGACATTAGACCCCTGTTCCCTGGAAACATCAGCGCCTGGAAGGAATACAGGGAGCACTCTCAGCTGCTGGACAGGAAAATGAAAGGCAGGGCACATCTCTGACTTTTGTTCCAGCAACCTCCTATCATCACATATCATTAGCTCAAACATTTGATGAAGGATAAATAGGATGGGACATCTCATAACCAAAACAAATGCTAAGTTATGCAACAGTTTCTGGAAACCAAACTTTCATACTGTTGCTATTACATAAAGCTAATTTTGTTCACTTTAATGCTGATGGATAAGTATTCAGTCTACAACTGTGAGGAGGTAATGTCAAAATAACTCTAAAAGCCCTTATTTGGGTCATTTTAACTTAGTATCTCTGCCAAAGAGGTTGTGCTTTCCTCCCTGTTTATTTGTCTGTATGTCTGTCTGTCAGCAGGTGAATGGATATCCATGAAACTTGGTGGACAGATAGGCCTTGGGCAAAGGAACAATTCATTACATTTTGGTGGTGATCCGCATCTGGGAATTCTGCCATTAGACAATTATCATTTCTTAACCATAACCATGAAACTAAAGGAGACAGAGACTTGATTACAAATCCTAAGGGTGTGTTTTCAGGGTCAAGAAATGAATTATTAAAATGTGAGTGGCAAGGAAAGTGAAAGGAATGATGTCTTTGGGTGTAACAGCAAGTTGGAGAAATGTTCAACATTGGAAGAGGTTTGCGCTCTCTGAACGCATTCTAGTTCAATTTAAATTTCATCACATAGTGCACCATCGTAGCCCTTCTGCACCAGGGATGGGGCAACTCCTTAGACCGGGGCATAGTGACAGCAGTGATTTCTAACACAATGAGATACAATCAGTTTTCAATATGAGTGGAGCTTTTTTGAATCTGAAGTGTTTGAAGAGGTTAGGCATGGCAAGGTATGCCCCACTTCCCACTCCCACTTCACCCCCCAACGCGCTACCCTGCCATACCTTGGCTTCTCTTGAAATGACGCCACTGAGTGTTTGGAAGAGCGCCAGGAGCCCAAGGGACTCTGATTACTGATTACCTCGGTAAAGCTTATCAGGCGGCATCCTCCCACGAGGCTGCCAATCACCGTCTCGCTCTGCAGTGAGCCTTGTATTGGCTTGTAGGCTGCTGGACACTGCCAGGTGGGTGCCTGACAGAGAGTAAAATAATATAGAGTCTATTATTGTTTGGCTGCCTGGTAGGCTAAATTCATATGTATCTGCTTGACTTAGTGCCTCTGTATTGCTTTGTCTAGCATTTTTAGGCTGCCTGGAAGCTACCTACTCTTGCTTGGTTTCCTGGGAGACTTAATGTGTCATTCTGCTGCGAGACAAGAGACTAGCAACCTGTAGCTAGTATCACAGTCACTTTGTTCCCGTTTGGCAGGCCAATTCTACTTCTTCTTCTTCTAGAAGTCTGACCATTGCAGAAAGGGGCTGTTGATTAGCAACCGTGTAGGAGGCGCCTGTCTGACATAACTTACTGAGGGTATTAAAGTCCCTCGGCTGCCCCAAGTTGAAAGATGCAACTCTGGAAAAAAAGAAGGAAAGAAGTTCACGTCACTGTTGTTTTTTTATCTACACTCCAATCAGATCAACGAAGAGGTGGGACTTCTGCCGTGACTGTTGTAAACAATAAACATGGCGTCAACCAAGGATTACATCGATTATGTGTTGTTTGTTGTTTTTTTGTGAAATGTTTTTGTGAAGTTGACCCACTATGGATTCAGTTACATCCAGTACTGGATTTAGAAATTAGAAAGGCAATAGTGAATAAAGTGTTAAACTGTAATTAACATCACAGAAAAAGCATATGCTTCATTGTAGTAAGAGTGTTCATTGATAAAACTATATGGGACTAATATTTACCTGGATTAATGATTTCCTTTGAAATATAAAAATTCAGGTTACTATTGGAGGAGAGCCCTTGGAGTCCTTGGCGGTAGAGACCTGGACCCCCCAAGGAAGAAGGAAGAAAGCCCAGTTCTTTTCACTGTAATGATTAATGACATTAATGACATATTTCAACAGTTAGATCACAGTCATGGTTTATTCCTATTTGTGTGTAATGGGACTTTACAGAAAAGAAGTTGGAACATTAATATCCAAAGAGCCAGATCTCAGGTGGAGACATGGGCAAATAAATGGAGATTTAAGATTTCATTAGGCAAGTATGCTATATATTAGAGAAACACCCCAAAATATCTTTATCTATGTCTATCTATGTATGAGATGAAATTGTTGAGTTAAAGAATTAAACTTTTAGCGGTATGATTTGATGAAAGACTTACTTGCATGTCTCAAATAATGAACATGGTGAATAAGCGTGAAAAAACTATTAATATTTAAGATGTTTGACAGGAAGGAATTGAGGAGCTGACAGAGGAACACTGATGATGATTTATAGAGGAATGACAAGAGCTGTTTTGGATTATGGATGCATAGTAGTTGGATCAGCATCTGCCTCATTACTGACAAACTTGATGTACAGACAAAGGCTGTAGTAGAGTTTTTCAACCTACTCCAATTCCAGCTGAGAGAGAGAGTGGGGTTTTGGATATGTATCAAAGAGCTTGGCATATGGGGAGGCTGGCGATTTCCTTATGGTGTCTTTACATCTGACGTTATGGCATTACTGCTACGAGGAAGTGAGGCCTCATCAGGCAGTCATCTGTTCAGACCACTGCTGTTCTAATGGCTCTAAATGGGGAATCTTGTCCCGATCTTATTCTAGAAGTACTTGGACAGAGTACGCCAAAAGGGATGTACCGTAGGATTTTAATGGGTCCCTGCACATGTAGGCATGAAACATAATGGGATAATTGACCAGATGGCAAAGAGCAGCGATACAATCAATATGAAAGTTCCATTGGGAAGACTTATTAGTATTATTAAAATGGAAGTGGACAGGAAATGGGAAAAATAATGGTCTGAAGAACGAAGAGGCAGGTATTATTTTTATATTCAGCTGGGAATTGGAAAGGAAGAATCTATATATCTTGGCAATAGAAGAAGCAAAGTCAAGCCAACCAGATTAAGACTGGGACATTGTATACTTCATGGCCAAAAATATGTGGACACCTGCTCATCAAACATCTCATTCCAAAATCATGGGCATTATATGGAGTTGGTCCCCCCACTGGTGCTATAACAGCCTCCACTCCTCTGGGAAGGCTTTCCACTAGATGTTGGAACATTGCTACAGGGATTTACATCAGCCATTCAGCCACAAGAGCATTAGTAAGGTCGGGCACTGATGTTGGGTGATTAGGCCTGATCCCAAAGATGTGTTATGGGGTTGGGGTCAGGGCTCTGTGCAGGCCAGGCAAGTTCTTCCACAAGTTTTCAACCAGAAACAGAAGTCTTGCTCAAGGAGAAGTCTCGCTCTGAAATCTGAAAGATGAGGTGAGTTGTTGCAGGAAGAGGTTAAACAAAGGTCTATCGCTGTAGTGATCCTTTCCGTAATGTTGTCAGACACTTCCAATAACAATCTGAGCCTGTTAGTGGCAAAAACAAGCACTTTTAGTGGGCGTACTTTGATCGGCGCACTTGCCCCTGCAGATTACGTTGCAGCCATTGCAGCCCGTTTCGCGACTGCCTGCTGAGGTGGTCTAATGGAGCAATTCCAAAACTTTTTGTACCTATTTTGCGGTATAAATGACGAATTTGTACACATAGAGCCCAGGTTTAAAAATACCAGAATTCCCCTTTAATATGTACTGTCAAATGTACCCCTTCTATCCTGTTCCCACACAGGAAGTCACACAGCTTTGTTCTATATTACAGTATGGGACAATGTTCAGCTATTATTCTGAACTGTAACAGTGATTAAGGGCTATACAAATAAAATGTGATCTGATTTGATTCTATCAATCATTTATAACTCAGAAAGGATAGTATTGGCTGCCTACCTAAAAGTTATGATCAGTTTTAAGAGTTACCTATATGATCAACCTGGTGCCAGGAGTGGTTTCACCTTCCTTTGCCAGTAGAGTAAGAGCATAATATAAACCAGGCTAGGGAAGTCCTCCATCTGCCTGTGGAAGTCACTGCCTCGGTAATGCCAGAGGACAGCTAGGAGCTGAGGAAGTATCAATACTACAATGTCTGGATCTTCTGCTCCAGGCGAGCCAGTCCTATGCATGGGAGGTTCTTGGCTGCCACAACTAGAAACAACAGCATAATGAAAGAGAGAATTATAACCAGTAATAACAGCAAAACTGGTTGGAACCATAGTAGCTGGTAATAACAGTTTAACCAATATGAATCCTGTCCTTGATTTTGTGAAAATCACAGGGGAAATATTGACCTTTAATCAAAATATGACTGAAATCCATCCAATGTCAAGTCAATTGCCTTCAAATGCAGCACTATGTTCTGTCCATCAAAGACACAAAACCACACAAAACAATTGAATCAGATCCATAGAACTGGCTCTGATATGGTTAGTTAGGCCCAGGGCACCTTCTCCCTTGTTGCATTTCAAGGGAAATATCATGTGTGATGTGAATTAAATTTTGTTGGCAAAAAGAAAAGAGACTGAATGGCCAATGAGATGCCAGAGCATTTTCTTTCACATTTGAATTTGGATCATCTGTCTGTGACATTTTATTTCCTTCCTTGCTTTCATTTCTTTCATTTTGTACTGGGAAACCTGTGATTTTGTGTGACACAATCTTTATTGACAGCAGCACTACACAATAAGTCTAGTATAGAGTAATTTAGTGACTCAGGGTTGATCGTGTCATATTGATGCTGATATTATCTGTCTTTGCTTGAGACTAAAGAAAGATTTCCATTTGGTGGACTCATTGACAACCGATTTGCTTTTGAGACATAAGATAAATATTTTGAGGATTTTCAGGCATTTTTCTGGTGAAATATAGTGTTGTGCTCACAGAGAATGTAAACAATGTTTCAGGAATTGAGAAAAACTGTAACCAAAACTACTGTTACTATTTTACAGTAACCACAACATCAGCTTCCAATACCACCTGCAATGGCCTGCTCTATGTTGTCAGAAACAACCATACAGGTTTTCTAACAGCCTTTTATAAAATGTTCAAGTAATTAGTAGGTGTATTGCAGTGCTATTAACATAGACAACATTTTTGGAAGCAACGAGACATGACCAAAAATAAATGTTGAATTTAGTTAGGCATCTGCAGTAACAAGCACTGGAACATTGTATTTGTATATGAAGTGATGTTGGGATTCAGAGTTGTGCACTTTGCTTTTAAGCACAGCATTTTAGAGATTTTGGCAAGTTAGATTGGTCCAATTTTGCACATTGAAATAGCCTTCATCTAAAGTTTAGGCAAACCTAGACCCTGTTTTTGTTTGTTTTGAGAAAACCAGAACAAAAGACACAAACACACTTGAATTGGTAAGGGGTCCGGAAGGGGTCTATAAATCTATCTATCTAGGACATTAGATTGAATGTCCTACGTTGATTGCACTTAAGTCGCTTTGGATAAAAGCTTCTGCTAAATTATTGTAATGTAATGTAATGTATTGGATTGAATATTATATAGCTAAAGGTAATTACCACATATTCCCTTGATGGTAAGCACAGAAAATACGATCTTTACGTTTCATCAGAACAATATCACTTATTGTCTGAAGTAATCATACAATCAATACACAAAAGAACCATACTGATTAAAATTATATGTATTATGCAACATGCTACATGCATGATGATGCTCAGTGTTAAGGTTCAACCTTTACCATTGCTTCTCCATTTCCATACTTAGCATTATTCATTAATGGAAAATCTGTGGGGCTCAGGTCTTAGAGCCATGTCTGTCTGCCTGCTTGTCTGCTTGTCTGTTACCATTCAATGCATTTCAAAGATGGAGTTTCGAACAAGGAAAAACTTTATTAGCAGCATATGAATAGTGTTTTAACATCCACTTCATCCCTGGAAGCACAGGCTCTATATCCTAAACACCTTGTTTGATAAATTGCTGTTATGATACACAATGCTTTGAAGACCATTGATGTGATTACCATCTTTCTTACCATCTCACAAATTAACTTTTTAAAAGTACCCACTGGAGGGCAGCTGTGTCCAGAAAATGAAAGTGGCCAAGTGATTTCTCTACCACTGATGTTTGTTGGATGTCTGTAGATGTATTGTTATAATGATGTGATACACAGGTAACTTCATGAGCAGCACGAGTTGTCTGCAAGGTGAAACCTTCCTGCATATGGTAGATGCCTGCTGATAAAAAGAATACTGTATCATTGATTCATCATACAGAATTGGAGATAACAGCTACCGTGCAAGTATTAATCAATTTTCTGCATAAAGATTTGCATGTTTGTGCAGATATGCAGGACCACACAGTGTGTTGACATGTAACTGTATCTCCCTCCATAGATTTAGTACAAAAGTAATGAGGTGATGGTGAGGTTTGCCTTGTGATAGACTGGCAACTTTTCCAGGGTGTTTCCCTGCCTTCTGCCCAGTGCATGCTGGGATAGGCTCCAGCCCCCCATGACCCTGAATAGGAATAAGCAAAATGGAAAATGAATGAATGGATTAATTAATGGTTTGGTGAGACGAAAATGTAAAACCTCTTTCCCCATTTGTATTTATGATTGACATACCTAACTATCATTGTGTCACACAATGTTGGTATGTAAAAAAAACATAACGTTTTTTCAACTTGCCTCAGGAACAACAGTGAATTAGTATAGAACATACAGTATATAACAGTGTGAGATCTCCATTCGCAATCTCATTTCAAGGGATGTGTGTGACATTAATAAATGAGTCACTCCAATGTGGTTTCACTGCTCTTACACTGCTTCAAGATTGTGTCGATAAATAGTGGCGTGTTCAAGAGATCAATGCCATGTCTCAGCCTTTCCAGTATGCCCGTTATGCTGCATATTTATTTCAGCAAAGTTATTACCCAGCATTCTAAACAGTCTGGACAGGAGATTTGAGATTCGGAAGATGAGAACATTTGTTACTCTAACACATATTCCCTTTCAGCTCTACCATTTTTATGGCTTGTTTTTTCGTACCAATTATCATCTTCACTGTTCATTTTACTTCTCAGAACTAATAATTGCATATTTTTGCCATTGACTTGTAGTAATTGTTATCAAAATTATCTTTAAAGATAGTGTTGCTTTTCCACAAACAACAAAACGACAAAAAAAACATGCTGGTAATTTGCTCTTTGTCAGTGAGTTCTGTCAGACTAATAGCAGAGAGATTTTGTGGAGTAAATATCAGGCTGACGAGCAGTTAAGCCTGCAGAATGGAATGACACAAGAATACAAGTCTTACTTTTACTATCCAAAATGTATCGAGGGTGGCCTTTTTCATTTGTACACATTTTTCAATCTTCTGATACTATGTGTTGAAGAGCTTGTTAAACAACTGTAAGGGCCATTTTCTACTCTTTGATGATGAGTTTCATTTATCAGCATAAACTATATGTATTGTCTTAGCCTCAAGACATTCATCGTAACAATGAAGAGCCAATGAAGTGTTGTTCACTTGCATCTTACAAATGTGTGTCCCTTCATGGTTATACTTAAGACTTTGAATGATGAAAACCATTCATGAATTTTTCAGCTTTATTTGACAGAACAGTTGAGAAACAACTCTAAAAACAGACAGAGGCTCTGATATTGTTTAATTGTTTAGAGCACAAAACTGTTAAACTTGAAGACCTATACAACTAAAAGAGGCTGACACATTCAAGTGAGTATTTTCCCTGACAGGCCCCCCACTCTAGTCTCTGAGGCTTGTTGACATTGATGTGGATCTTCCATCTCTTAATAAAACAGTCTCCCTTCACTTTTACTCCAAGAAAGAAACTACTTCAGCTCAGCAATCAACCCACGCACAGCTCACCCACAGGTATTCATGGACTCGATATCCTTACCCACTCTACATCTCATACAAGTACCAATATATTCAATGAACTGCATATGGTTGTGTTGGTGCATCCCTCTGAAGAGTTAAATTCAATGCTGTGACGCATTTCTTCCCTAAGAAGTGCTTTTGTATTGTGTACACAGTAAACTGTATACTCTTGTTGCACTATATTAGAGAACATGGAATCTCTTATTATGAGTTATGTATGGAAAATTGTGTTGTATTTCACACTGCCATCATGAATATACAGCACTGTATCACTTCAGGTATGATGACCTTCAGTCACCAAAACAGTAGAAGTCTCCTATCTTCTTTAATTCTATAGCAATGCAACACCATTCACATGAGAAACCATCTAACTCTTCAATTATAAGAGTGGTAAACATGACACAATACACCATTTTAGTGGGTTCCTTCTGATTTCCTTCTGACCTCCGAGGGATTTCAGAGCATACTGAATGTTGGTCTGCATACAGTGGATGTGGAAACTAGGCAGGCACAAACACAGAGACCTTTTACTCTTTGATGAAGCAAAGATTAATTGTACTCTTTGACATGGAAGGATGGGAAATGCTATTGAAACGACTGCTTACATCTTAATGAAGAAGAAAATAAACTCACTGAGCCCATTCGTTTTATCATGGATTGAATCATACCTGAATGCTGGGAAATAAACATGACATTACATTACAATAGAAATATGGTTCAATGACAGCTTCCAGGCAACCTTTATAAGACAGTATAACAACAAACTCAAATTATATTATTATCTCTAAAGTTCCAAAAAACTAGATTCTGCATTTCATACCATCCATCCATCACTGTGTTTTGAGATGTCTTGAGACACATCATTGAAGACGCCTTAATACAGTGCAAGCAATGTCATAAGACTTTCAACTCAAATTCAAATTCAACTATCTCAAGGCTGTTACACGATATCATAAATAAATCCACATCTTGAGACATCCTGAGATGCTTATTTTATGTAATATTAATCAGGATCAGAATACTGATTAAAATTATATTAACTCAAGGCAAAACCTTATTAGAAGCATATGAACAATGCTTTAACATCCACTATGTCTTTGTAAGTACAGGCTCTATAGTCTAAACACAATGATGAATCAACTACCTGTGATGCAGGTCGTGTACATCACATAGTGTTACTATCATATTAATGGTATGTACTGTATGTAACCATTGTGAATGCCCCCTTTCAAGTTAGTCAGTACTACTCACTGCATGTGAAAAGAAATTAACTTTGTGCAATGTGTTGTGGCTCAAGGATGTTCTGTGGGGTATATTGTAGTACAATTTGGGTTCATGCAGCACATTGTTGTGGTGGTTGGTGCATTCAAAATGTACAAAATGTGTTTATTTCCAAATTATACACCATCACCACATCTAAACACTGTATGGCCTTCAATATCTTGAGGATTACAAGGCTGTTGTGACAGAAACCTGACAGATAATTTGCTGAGATTCATCACATTGTTCACTGTACTCACACCAATTTGCACTTGCATCTAGATACCATGGATACAGCTCTTCTCTGAGTAGAATGGACCCATTTCTCTGGTAAGATGTCTGTGCATCAGTGAACTACAGAGAAAAACATTAGAACTAAAACCTTGGAAAACCTTGTTTGGTGATTGTGTCTATTACAGTCAGCACTGAAGCTTGCAACAATTTTGGCTTTTTAGTATCCTAATAAGTTTAGGCAGCCTTGCGTTGCAATGCAACCCCAAATTGCTCCTGATGGTCAGGCCAGCACCTTGCATGGTAGCTCAGTGTCATCGGTGTGTGAGTGTCTGTGTGTGTGTGTGAATGGGTGAATGAGAGACATATATTGTAAAGCGCTTTGGATAAAAGCGCTATATAAATGCAGCCATTTACTATTTAACTACTGAATATAGAGAATGTAAAAAACAAATTGCATTGTGTAAGTGCACTAGACATTTTCAGTTTCCAATGCTCTGCTGTTGCCTGAAGTTTTAGGCTGATAGAGCAAAGGCAGAGTTTTGACTGTAGTTGCAGAATTCAAATTAGCATCATCTGGCAGTAAGAATTTAAGCCTGAACTTAACTGATATAAGCCTTCAGGATACCTAAGTAAATCTTTCCATTCTCAGAAAAACCCAAAATGCTCTATATCCATTTTGCAAAAAATGTTACCTGACATTCAAGTCAATATTGTGGTTGAAAAAAGTAGGCTGACATCAATTTTGCAGAGCAATAGAAGGGGTAGTTAGTCATATGACCATCCAGTGGTGCCAAAAGCCCCATAAAACAACATGTATGACCATACAGAATTTCACTTGTTGCACCAAAGGATAGTAAACTGTGGTTTCAGTGAGAATGAACATAATGGAAGATTGGAAAAGCATTGGGTTCTGATGAATTGATGCTGTTTGACACAAATTCGAGGATGAGGGAATAGAGAAACTCAAGACACATGTATCCATTATGCAATGTGTCCACAGTGCAGGCTGGTGGTGGTGGTATGATGGTGAGGAGATGTTTTCATGACACACATTAGCCTCTTGATCAAACTGGGGCAGTTTAAATACCACAGGATATATGAATACCATTGCCTATTGTACGTTCTTTAATGGCAACAGTGTATCCATCTGTCAATGGATTTTGTGTGGATGATGTCCCA
The DNA here is from genome assembly GCA_900660455.1 of Gephyroberyx darwinii. Classification (NCBI taxonomy): domain Eukaryota; kingdom Metazoa; phylum Chordata; class Actinopteri; order Trachichthyiformes; family Trachichthyidae; genus Gephyroberyx; species Gephyroberyx darwinii. The sequence goes on from CABFOQ010007103.1 coordinate 65,170, forward strand.
TGTCACAAGGCTAACATTGTCATAACTCAATATTAGGGAGATGATCAGACATTACATGCATGAGTAATTCATTTATCTAATTTGTTCTTGTTCTATCTGTTCTATCTGAATCCTCATCAATGAATTCAATGAGCCGGATCAATAAAGTATCTATCTAATCATCTAAATCATCATCTATTACTTCAGGGTCTGCAACATCCTTCTGCAGCAAGTTAAGTGAAACTCATCAGAAATGTGTATTTTAAATTTAAATAATATCCAAAAAATAGGCATACAGATAAGGCAGCCTAGTAATACATTTGAAGGAGATGGCATAGCCAGAAGACAGATTGCCAGAAAATCTGATATATCAGATGTGAAATGTGAAATGTGATATATCAGATGTGATAATCAAGCAAACAAACGGTAAAATGGGACTACAGTTAAGCCAGCTGCCTGAAGGTGGAACAAGTGGAACTAAACTGAGTTACGACATACAAGTCATATTTATGTAAGGATATTGCAAAAGCACTACTATTGCGCTGCACAGAATGTCAATCAAAATGTCTATCAACATAACACAACAGTACTTTCAATTATGCACCTAAAAAGTGAATACAACATTATTTTCTCATTCATGTGATGTCATGTCTGAGACTGTGTGGTTGATAGCAGGCTGTAGTTAAGAGGTGCAACCCTTAAATAAACCATGCACTGGATAAATACATCATTTTCAAAATTAAAAACACTCTGTGTAACCAACTTCATGTATACAGCCATCTGGCTGGATATTCAAGTGCCTTAAAGCAAATTGTTATATTTCTGTTGACTGGTAAATGCTGAAATTGCACCGATAATATATGCCCTGCCCTATGAAATGAACTCAAGCTTACCATACACATTTTCTGACAGAAAGAACGGGCTCATTGAGAGTGAAAAATATAAGATGCATGAAATTGTGGATAATTTCTCTTGCTCTCTCTGCTTACCTCCCTCCCTCTTCCTCTCCCTCTTTCCTTGTGAATATAACATTTCAGGATCTACACTATGAATTCATGGAATCTCATCAAATCCATGGGGCAAATAACAGGATCCTTTCTGGATACTCTTTTGTGTTACAAACAAGAATTACCTGCCTGAGTGCTGGCATCACACTGTGTGGAGAGCAATTTACTGTTTTTTTCCTAGAAGAACGATATTCTAAAAGAGAGTCATCTAGGGCCTTTTAGCTCACTTGTTTTTCTTCACTTGCTACTTTGAGATCAATAAGGAATTATACTATCATCAAGGTGCCATCTGTTTCCAATAAAACCCCTCTACTCTAAACCATGTTGTTAGAGTGTTCGGTTACATTATTTTCCACATTTCCCCCATGGTGTTCAATTATTATGTCAAGTATTGATAGTTCCCAATGGTTGTGCATTCAAGAGTCAATAAATCCACACACAAATGAGTTTGAGGTTGACTGTCAGTATGGCCATTTTTGACTATAATCGTGAGTTTATATTACATTTGGGTACTGTGAGATATATCTATAAATATATCTATATGACACACAATCACACATTTCAGTGCAGAGCAAGAGTGGCTCTGACATATGACCTATTTGCCAAATAAATCAAAGGATGAGCAGACCATGGCATTTTTCTGGAGGGTAGCAGGGACATTGCATTTGTAAATGTGAATCCTTCAAAGACAGCATTGCTTACTCTTAACTCTTAGTAAAATCCTACTGATTAGAGGCTGTGTGAACACAATATAGGCTACTGCTGAAACAAAAGTGTGTTGGAGCTGAGAGTAAATTAATTAGAGAGTAAGTAAGTATTATGTTTCTGCTTATTATTAATTAATTTAAGAAGCCGAAGTTTACTCAATTACAGTAACAGTTTCATTTTTCCCCTTCCTTACCACTCTTGATGATCTGCAATCAACAGGTGCAAACAAAATCTCAATGTAAAACTCCTAACAATTCTGCAAGAAGCTTTGAATTCCCAGTAAGGAGTGAATTAGGGATCCAGTCTCGTGTGAAATGTCTTGCTGCAGCTGGTCAATTCAAAGACAAGATCGTAGAAAGAAAAAGAAAAGAAAAGAGAAAGGCATGTCATGATTGGCACTTGAGGCTGCTCCCTTGGTAAAATAGTGGTCACATTTTATTATTATTTTCTTTACAAGAAGTTAGCCCAATAAGAGAACAGCATATATGAATGATTATCACCCGATCAGCGGTTTCTGTCTCCGCTGCTATTTCCCCACCTATAGATTTTGAACTAAATCACATCTAATAGAAAACAAATCTCCTTAGATGGGGTGCTTGGAGGGCAAATTGCGGTCTGCGGTTTAACAGATTTCTGTTTCGGGCTTTAGGGCTCGTTGACATGAATGAAGTAAAGGAATCCCTGATTTAGACGAATCACCCGAGCCTATACTAGATATTGTCGCCTGCAGCTTCTTACTGCCAATCATGTTGCGCGTCAGAGCAAAGGAATGAACTGGACTGAAGCAACAGCTGCAGTAAACGCTCATATCTGCCGGACTGCCGCCTGAAATAAATACGCTCAGTGAAACCCCATTAGCGCTCACCCGTTCCTAACTGCAGGTAAGATATGTTTATCTGCGTCGGAAATTGCCAAGAATTTGGATATTACAGGTTGGTGACTCATCTGATGTTTTTTCTGTCCCTGGGAAAAAGAATGAGACAAATGCCCAATTAGAAGGAACCATGATTTTTTTTCTTCACAAAAAAAGACGGAAACAGGTTTAGAAGAAGCGAAACAGGTATAATAATCAAGGGGAATAATCAAGTTTTTTTAAAGTTTTTTTTTAAATATATCTCTGAAAGTGGTTTATGTAATTTATCAATATAGTACCAGGTATTGAAGGGTGGGTGCTATATACTTGATGTTTTTATATTATTTCTCCGTGGTCACGCCATAAATCCATCACTGTTTCTGTGATTACTTTGGCTGTTATTGCATACCAGGTAAGAGCTGTATGGAGTGCCTTCAAAGTGTTGTCTGTAAAAAGGCTTTGGTCACTGATTTTGTCAGAATAATCTATAAAAACTCAATCAAAATCAGTCAAAACTCGTTTGCCAAGTACATTTACAGTACATATGTCAGGAATTTCTAGTGAACTGTTTGAATGATGCAGCCATGTCACAGATTGCACGGACCACACAACAGTGTCTGCCCTGTGTTTCTACTGCATGCATAAAATCACTGATGAAAATCACATAAACCTCAATTTCAACCGGTGTCAATCAAGGATTTCAGGTGCTTGATTTTCCACCTATGCAAATCACATCTTTAATCATTTTCTTTTCCCAGATTGTCTTCCTACAACTTAATCTGAAGATCCAGTGGAAATACTGATAGAAAAAAAGACAAAGAATAGGAATCAGGAGTATTTCCTATCCTGTGCTCCCTGGATGTAAGTGAAAGCTTCAGACTCCTGTGTTGATTATGTTCCATCAAATGACAGAACAAACCGTGAATGGCAGCTCTGAGGGACCCACCTCAATCTTCAACAAGAGCGCAGGCGGAGACATGCCCCAGCTACCCACTTTCTCCACAGCAGCCAAAGTCAGAGTCATTATCACCTTCACTCTCTGTGCAGTGTCAGCTGTATGCAACTTGGCTGTACTGTGGGCTGCCGGGAACGGTGGCAAGCGCAAGTCCCATGTTAGGATACTCATAATGAACCTCACTGTGGCAGACCTGTTGGTGACTTTCATCGTAATGCCCGTTGACGCTGTCTGGAACATCACAGTTCAGTGGCTAGCAGGAGACGTTGCCTGCAGGGTGCTGATGTTCATGAAACTGGTAGCGATGTATTCCTGTGCTTTTGTGACTGTAGTCATTAGCTTGGATAGAAAGTCTGCTATCCTTAATCCTTTGGGCATCAGTGAGGCCAAAAGGAAGAGCAAAATCATGTTGACTGTGGCTTGGACGATGAGTGTGATCCTCTCTCTCCCTCAGGTAAGGGTGATTTTGAAAGCAATTTGGTGTTCTCTCTTCTAAACTGAATTTCTGGCTATCACATCAAACAGACGTTCAACACCAGTATACCTTATGTTACTCTACTCATATTACTCCATAAAATATGCCAGAAGCTGTTGGCTGTACAACTTTCACATCACTATTTAATGGCTTTTTGTGAAAGCTTATGAATAAAACTTGTTCAGATATTTGAAAATGTTCAGAAGAGAGCAGCTTGAAACTCCATTGAAACTCCAATGTTTTAACCCAGTGGTCCTCAAATCCGGTCCTTGGGGTCTAGAGTACTGCTGGTTTTCTATCCTACTATTCACCTGGCATCCAGGTCTAAATCAGAAGTCCGGAGCTGAGGACCACATGTACTATTGTACATAGCTTGTTATATTTCATTGAAAGGGAGCTAAAGTTTAATCCAATTATTGCTTAAACCTGTGTCATATAAACCCCCCCAGCAGATTTTTTTTTCTCCTGAAAGATCACAAGGCCCTGATCACTGTGGTGTTGAACAGCAGATCTGTATTAGAAATTGAGAAAGTCCTTGAATGGGTCTGAAATACTGAGTACAATTGAGGCACCCCTCAGCAATCAGATTGGATTTCCTAGTGGGTGGTGCACGACTCAATAGTCTCACATATTAGACATACAGGCGGTGGATGAAATGATAATAACAAGTACCTAATAAGGCATAGGGCCACACTTTGCCTTCAGAACACCTTCAGTATTAGAACATGTCCTGATCTGTGTATGGTGGGATACTGGACCATTCTTCAAGAAGGAAAGACTGAAGGATGAAGAAGGTGGAAATCTCCATTGCACTTTACACTCCAGCATGGCCGTAGCTACCATTGAGGTCCAGACCTCGATAACTTTTGCTTTGTTTTGCAATGTTAAATTATCTCTGAATACTCACCGAAATATCTGCCTTGCGCCTGTCAACGTTAGCCAAGAAAAGTTTCTATGACGTTAACTAGCTATCTCTGTAGCTAGAACTTCAGATGTCTGTTGACAAGTGTAGCAAACTTAGGCTTTGAAGAACCAAGTGTCATTTTAGTGATTAACAGCTCAGTTCATATGAACTGGAAAGCTAGCTCATCTTCTGTTACATGGCAAATGGCTATCTCACTTGCTCCACCTGCTGCCTGTCATCATTTTCTGTGTTTATTTGTATGGGAGGATATTCCTGTCAATTTTTAAATTAAAACAATAAAAATTAAAGTATTTTCTGACAAATATGAAAATAAAATAAAAATTTTTTTTTGTCATTTCATTTTCTTCATCATCTTAGTATTTCACTGCCATAACTAAAATGAAAAAGCCTAATGGGAAAAAGAAAATTCAAGCTTTACTTTGGCTTTGCAATTGTCAAAAAATATAACCAAAATGCAATATTAGTTTGACTTTTCTTTTTAAGAAGGTTTGCTGTACATGCAAAATGCAAACGAAAACACAAAATGGATAAATCAATAACAAAGTCCCGCTTTATGATTTAATTTTCAACACGTGCTGTATTGGTCAAAATGGAGAGGCAAATGAGCAAACTGCCATTAGCGCCATCTCTGTTCATTCAGTTTTCATTTCCCACTTTGCTTTTTTGTTTTCAAGTTTACCAACATGTAAATATATGTTAATGGCCGGGACCTGCGAAGTGGGAAGCATTAAGCCATAGGGCGTGAAGGCAGAAAGCGCAGCAAGTTATGGCGAAGTCAGTTGACTAGCATCTAAAGGAAGCCGCAGTGGCTTTGGAGCAGGGTCAGAGCGCCGGGGTACATCGACCAACCTGCCATAGTGATCCATGTACATTTAGGCAAACGGTTTTCTGTTGCACAATCTTTTCAGTCCCTCTCTGTAAAGCACTGCACCTGGTTCTGCAGGCCCACCAGGTCCACGCATAATGGTGAGTTGAAAGCATCCTTTGAAAAATTGATGTTGACTCATCAGGCCATTTCCATTGCTAGGTTTTGTGTCCTTACACCAGGTTATGTCTTTTGTGTGTTGACCAATTTCCACATGGCAGGTCTGCCATAAACACTAGTGTTGTCACACTCATGATGTACAGCTTTTGTTGAGACTGTCACAGAGGTGTTGTTTTGTGGTGTTTAGCAACTGTCCATCTAACCCAGTTGGTGAACTTTAACCACCATTACTATTGCCCAAGCAGTTTGTATAGACATATGTTATATTTTTTGTGACTTCCCCCCGTCTCCACAACAGATCATTTTTCAGATGTTGTGGTTGATGCACCTGCAATCCAGGCAACAGTTTGGTGTCTGGAACTCTCTTAGTTGCCTCATATTGCTTCTATGACTCAGATATAAAAGTGGTGATTGTCAGACCTCTTTTAAAGGTAACACTTACTACTAATTGGCATTTGACACAGTATGATTCACCTCTGTAGCTGCCTTTGTAATTGTGATTATCTCTTTGTAATTGGTTACTTCAAAGTTAAAGTTATTCTTCATAGGGTGTTTCTGTTATTTTGTCCACCCACTGTATTTGGAATCACAAAAGTACACACAACAGTCCCTCAGCCATCCTTCCCACGTGATCAGGATGAATTCCCCTAATACTGTTGGCCATTAAGAATTGGAACTGGAAGACATGTTGAGAGTGTAAATCCATTTTTCCATTAGAAACTAACAGTCAAAACAAAAAATCTTCACAGACATCAATAAGAAAACATTATCAAACAGTCCAAAGAGCTTAAATGTGAACAGCTTTACCAAAACAGATTTCTTGTACCTGTTTGACAGTGTTGACCTGAGGGATGCATAGTGGTCTTAATGATTGGCTATTCAACCAGTTGACTGGCATATTTATTCTCTTCTTTTGAAAAATATGTACTGTAAATATACTGTAAGGTGCCTTAGTCATTAAGTAAACGTGTACATGAGTATCTGGGACGATGTTCTGTGCCTCGCACACTCGTTAATGTCATACATCTCTCTCTTCCTTATCCATAAACTGCAGTAAATGTCTTGACAAAGAGAAATAGCAAGTAGCGATACAAACATTTTCTTTTAGCCTTGTTTGAATCTCTCCCTTGACATGTACAGCACTGGGGTTCAGGCCAAAGCTTAAACGATACCATGTCTCTTCACACCATGAAGCTGATCTGAGGTTAAGGGCCTGCATAACCCATTTTAAAGGAATATTTAGTATTAAGAGTAGCAAGTTGTAAACATGCTTATATGAAAACACCATGTGAATTGATACAATTGTACTGACACTCTCACATCCCACAATCTGTGTATTGAGTCTGGCACATTACTTTAACCTCATGACTCAGTTTTCCTTGTTTATTATCGTTACAGATTCAACTTATTTTTCTAATTAACATGCTAAGGCTTATGAAATACTGTCATGGGAAAACTTGTTAAAAATGTTAGCTTAACACTGAATTGCTGTTGTTTTTTAACAAAATGCAATTAGACACCAAATTAAGATAAGCATATCAGAGAAAAACCTAGGAATATTTCCTTGGGGACTTGCTTCAATTGAAGGCAAGAATTGCAATTACTGACTTACCCATATGAATGTATTTTCTTTGAGAGAATTGCAATTTTGTCTTACATTGACACAGACCAAGGCTGTTTAAATTGTTTACTATGAAAAGTAATAACTGTAGAACTTGTATTTATATCATTAACTCATAGATCTATTAGATATGGCTATCACTTCTTTCAACAATATCCAAAATAGTTACATTTCTTTTGTACACAGTACAGGAAGCATTGAAAGCTGCTGTATGTTTTGACCAAGTACATTCACACATACAAGGAATTTGACTCAGTGACAATGGTGCATTCAAAACTAAAGGCAGACAGACACAACAATCAAAAGTCAATATATATATATATAGATATACAAAGAAGTAAATAAGCATGTGTGT
>CABFOQ010007109.1:3652-16040 GCA_900660455.1 Gephyroberyx darwinii
CCTGATTTGGTCAAAACCAACTTTGAGAATGTCATTTTTTTTCAGATCTGGTTTACAGACACAGGTTTACGAGCTCATTTGCTCCGTGGACCACCTTAAAAACCTTGGTCCCACCCTCAAAGCTTTCTGCGGGCTCTCTGATTGGCTGGGACCTCGTGGATGGAAGTGGCTGCAGAAATGCAAAACTTGTTGCTGGCTCCGTGGACGCGTTGATCTCACACAGCGCCAAGCGGCAGAGCGGAGTGTGAGTCTGTCTGTGAATCGCTCTCTGCTGGACTTAGACACACCAGACCAGACCCGGGAGTTGGTGAGACGCACACAACGGGAACGGAAAGGCAGCCAAACGAAAAGCTACTGCACGGTGCTTTACTGCAAGGCATATGACCGGGAGCGGATGAAAGATGCTGTCAAGCAGCTCCGTGGTGGTGGAGTGCGGGTAGTGCATGCCCCGCCGCTCCGGGGTTGAAGTCGCCTGAGAGCGGACTCTCCGGTTCTCCGGTGCCTGGGTTGGACAGCCGTTCTTCTGGACTTTCTACTACAAATTACTTTTGGCTATATGCCTGTTCGGCAGTTGTCGGGATTTTGAAGGACATCACTGGGCAATCTTTTTTTAAATTTTTTTTTAAATTTTTTTATTCCAAAGCCGCAAAGATAGATTTAACTATAAGACTCCAAGTGGACTTTTTCCGCGTCTCCAGTATGGGACCTTCCACAAAAAGTCGTCCTGGGACATTTGACATCGGACTGGAATAATTCATTTCAAGACAGAAATTGTCCCATCCCGTGTTTGATTTCTCTTAACCCCTCTGTGCGCTGCTGTTAGAAGTTAGCGAGCTGTTTTTGTGTCATGTTCGCCATGAAGAAATGCGCACAGAAAAACTTTGGAATATGATAGGAAATTGTGCTGCAAGTTAATTAATTGTGTTTCATAATTTGCCAGTCTAGTCGGAAGGAATAAGAAGAGCAGAAAAGCGCACGCAGACGCACGGGAACAGGTACCTTATTTGCGTGCGTATTTGGACACAGCCTGTCCCCTTTATTCTCCGCGTCTTGTAGAAGTTTGAAAAAAACAATTGAACCAGAACAATGAGAACTTATTTGGTGAGTGAATAGATTTTAAGTAAATTTAGCAATTTAATCCGTTTTGAGATAGAAAAGTATCTACCTTCGCATAGTTTGTTGTATTTTTTTCTTTTTTTCTTTTGAGGACAGACAATCAGTGTGCCGATGCCTGGCAAGCTGGCTGTCATGTGGGATTGATAGCAGGGGAGTATGTTTGGGCTGGAGCAGTTTGGTTCTCAGATTAATAGCAGAAACCCTGGCCAGTCAGAGAGAAACATAAACCAACCAAGACTGAACATGGGCTCCCATTATAAAAGCCCCGGCTTTCACGCTGGAGGCCCTCCGGGAGCCGTGGAACCAGGCATGGGCCCTCTAAACGAGCCACCAATGCTCGGGCTCAATATGAACATGAACGGAGAGCAGTATGGGGGCTTTCACCCGCGGGGCCACTCGGACATGCATGCAGGCAGTGGACTTCAGCAGCAGCAGCAAGGACCCATGCATGGATTTTTTAACAACCAACAACCTCATCAAGGACATCCCCACGGCCACCATTCTCACCCCCAACAACATCACCCTCACTTCAGTGGGAATTTTGGAGGCCCAGAGCCAGGGTCATCCTGTTTGCATGGTGGCAGGCTAATGGGCTACAATAACAATGGCATGGGACCACAGCAGGGCTTCGGAGAGGGATTTGATCCCCTCACTGAGGGCCAGGCAGGGGATGGCTTCCCCCAGCAGCAGCAGCGGTCTGCTAACATGCCTGACTTCCAACATCACGGCCCTCCCAGTGGTAACCATGCTGTCCCTGCCCCTTGTCTACCCTTGGACCAGTCACCTAACAGGGCAGCATCCTTCCATGGTCTCCCTTCCTCCTCGTCCTCCTCCTCTGAGTCTCATGGCCTGGAGCCTCGGCGGATGCCTAACCAGGGAGCTGTTGAGGCATTAGAGTATAATTTCCCCAGTGAGCCTCCATCTGGACATTTTGATGTACCTGTATTTTCCCCCTCAGAATCAGAATCTCAGTTGCCCCATTTTGGGCCAGGGCGGCCAGTGGCCAGTGGGAATTTTCCAGGTAACCCTGGCATGCCACGGACACCAGGTATGCAGGGCATCTCTAAAGGACACCAGCCACCCCCACAGCCCCAGCAGCCTCAGCCACCCCCGCAGCATGGAGTGTTTTTTGAGCGGTTTGGAAATGGCCGGAAGGTGCCCGTGGGAATGGAGTCAGGGGTAAATGCGAGGCATCCTCTCATACAGCAGCAACAACAGGCTGGCTTGATAGCGAGACAGAACTCATGCCCCCCTGGCCTGCCTCGACCCCCTCAGCCTGAGCCCGGCTCTACCAACCCTAACATTCTGGATGGAGGGGTCATGATGCCTGGCCAACACAACCAGTTTGAATATCCCATTCACAGACTGGAAAATAGGAGCCTGCACCCCTATGGGGACCCCATGTTTAATATGCAACAGCCAGCTCCTCCTCCTCCCTCCCAACAGCCCCCGAATCAGAGGCTGCAACACTTTGACTCTCCTTATATGAACATGCCTAAAAGGCCTAGATTTGAGTTCCCTAATGCACATGGTGGTGAAGGTTGGGGTGGTGGCATAGAGAACCACCTCTCCCCCTCGGCCTACCCAGGCCTTCCTGGAGAGTTCACCCCACCTGTGAGTGAAGGTTTCCCACCAGGTCCCCTGCAGCATGCGGGGCCTGAGCAGCAGTCTCTGCAGCAGCGCCAGAACGCAGCCATGATGATAAAACAGATGGCCTCTCGCAACCAGCAGCAGAGGATGAGGCAGCCCAGTCTGCAGCAGCTGGGTCACCACGGAGATGTACCTCCTGGCCCCATGGTTCATGGAGGCCCAGTGGGGAGCATGCCTCAACCCAACTTTGACAGGGAGAATGGTGGCAGGATGCCCAACTTTGACGGACAGAATCCTCACGTAACTCAGGAGAACTCCTGGTTCCCGGGGTCCCACCCACCAGGGGAGATGATGTCACGGCGTATGGGTGGAGCAGGTAATGAGTCAGGGGCCCATGACATGGGGCTTCAGCAGAACGCGGCTGGGATGATGTTTCGACCAGGCATGGGCATGCAGGAGCCCATGAGAATACCAGGAGATGGCCATGTACAGGCTCTCCATTCCCCAGGCATGCACTCCCAGTTCAGTGGCAACATGGGCAACCTCTCACAGATGCAGTCCCCGGGAGCAGGAGTAGGGCATCCAAATGCACCAGCGGAGAGGCGACCAGCTGACTTCCCTGCACCTCCTATGGGAGCTCAGCCAGCGTTTCCCTATGGAGGGGCTAACCGTCAGGGGCCAGCCCACAGCACTCCCCAGGGGGTGAGCACCTCACCGGGGAGCTACCCTCCTCAGTCTGAGTTCCCCTCAGGCCAGCGGTCGTCTGTTAGTAAGCTTGGAGCTCTCTCCCTAGGGAACTTCAGCAAAACCAGCACTAAAGACAATGTTTTCGGCCAGAGCTGCCTGGCAGCCCTTTCCACGGCCTGCCAGAACATGATCGCTAGCCTAGGGGCCCCCAACCTCAACGTAACGTTCAACAAGAAGAACCAAAATGAGGGCAAGCGAAAACTGAGTCAGACAGAGCAGGACATTAATAGCAGCACAGCTAATGGGACAGGCAGTGCTGGTCCTGAATATTTTCAGAGCGGCACTTCCCAGAACAGCCAGATGCCTGGCACCGGGAATAGCAACGCTAAGCCTGCAAGTCAAAGCCAGACGGTGCAGGGGGAAGCCAGTGCCCTCTCCCCAAATTACAACATGGACGCTACCCCGTGCAGTGAGGGGAAAGCAGCAACAGGGAGTGGGAGAGGGAGAGGGAGGAGAAAAAGAGACAGTGGACATGTGAGCCCTGGAATTTTTTTTTCCTCTGACAACGGTAACCCTGTTGTAAGTCCAGGCCAGCAGACCCCCTCAGCTGGCATTGGGGAGAGGGGTGGGGGTACACCCCATGAGAAACCCCTCCAATCCCCCTCATGGGGAAAAGGAGGTGACCTAATGTTGGGGGACCAGGCAGACCTGATGTCTTCTCTGGACAGTGGCATTCAAAGTGTCACCAAGTCTGACAGTAGCTCACCGAGAGTGGACTTTCCTGACGATGTCAGCACCCACTACGGCAACGAGGATGAGGTGTCCTCCAGCTCAGATGCAGGAGGGGCCTCGGCCACCAAGCCTAACCGCAGCCCCATGATCACCGGCTCACCCAAACTGCAGAGAGGTGAACATGGCTTGCTAAATGGACAGAAGCCCCTAGGCATGGGCATTAACAATCATACTACCTCGACACCCGACAGCTATGGACTGAGTGCTGGTGGGGGCACAGGGGGCAATGGGGTGAGCCACCCGGGCACTCCTGGGATGGAGCAGGTACGCACCCCTTCCAGCACCTCCGGCCAGGATGAGATCCATCCTCTGGAGATTCTGCAGGCCCAGATCCAGCTACAGCGGCAGCAATTCAGTATCTCAGAGGACCAGCCGCTAGCTATGAAGAATGGCAAAAAGAATGGCGACTGTCCCTCACAGAACGGAGACAATGAGCTGACGAGCTGCAGCCCGGATGCTGGGAAGGGCTCAATGGGCACTATTGACCTTGACACCCTCATGGCAGAGCAGCACGCCACCTGGTACGTGCCCAGTGACAAGGCCATGATGGACGGGCCAGAGGATGACAAGGCCATGGGGCCCTGGGAAAAAAATAAGAGCCAAATTAACAGTAAAGAAGGTAAATGAAACTATTTGATTTCTCTGGTCATATCTACTCACTTTGTCTTCTCTCTTTTTCTCTCATCCTCTCTGTGTCTCTCACACTCAATCTCTCTCTCTCTCTCTCTCTCTCTCTCTCTCTCTCTCTCTATCACACTTACACACACACACACACACACACACACACAGTGTGAGAGACTGCATTTAATTTGATCTTTTTTCAGCTCGTTAAATTAGTATATTTTCACTTGTGAAATATTTTCTATCTTTGAAAAGCAACGTGTACGGCCAGTAGGATGAGCAGAATCGTTCCCTAAATACGCTGTAAGACCTGTTGTCCATATTGTGCTGGGAGAAGACAGCCGTCTCTGTAGGCAGCGAGGCGGTCACCATTTAACTTGGGTCTTGGGATTTTAGATTCTTAATGATCGATAATAAATTTAAAGATCGCTCCATTCAAGTTTGGACAAAAGAAAAAAAAAAACAGTTTTTACTTGTGTCGTTTTTTTGTCAAAGAAAGTCGCCACTATCCGTATTGAAGAATCTGAAATAATGATAGAATAGAAGAATCAGAATGGAGGAATTTTAAAAGCCATCTAACTAAACAAAGTAACCCTTGTACCTTTTCTATGGTGTATTTTTATAGGTTTCTTTATTGTATAAGAACTTCAAAAGAACAGCTCGAGAAAAGTAAACATTTCCTGTGGTTCTTTATCTCGGTTTTCAGGGTGAACAACTACATTGAGAAGATTAATAGCTTTTTGAGGATATGCGTTTTCGCAGCGGGGTTTCCCTCGCCTTCTTACGTGTTTGTTTTTGTTATTACCATGGGATAATGCAGGGCTGGTGAAAGTGGATTGATTTTAAGATTGGCAGGACAGGATTTCCAGGATTAGAGCTCACGGTTAAATTAACGCAGCCATGAAATTTCATCCTTTTTTGCATGGAAAATATTTAATTTAGAAATCATCCACCAAATTTAGTTTAGTTTACAGTTTATTTTATTAATGCCGATAGGATTATTATTAATAATAATAACGTTCAATATTATTGCTATTATTATTAATAATACTCATTAGTATAATAATAACAAAATACGAAACGTATTAATAATAACAATAATAACAATAGTAACAATAATAATAATATATAATAAGAGTTATTTGAGAGTCAGTTATTAGGTTCATACAATCACAATCCATTTACAAAAAGTCTCAAGTTTCTGAAGGAAATTTGAAAATGTTCTCATATAAGCACTATTACAACTGTTAAGTCTAAATCATAGATTATTGCGATCTGTAAATGGAGTTTTATTGCTTCACATAGTTTTAATTTAGTGGTTTAATCGTGGTTGTCAATCAAAATGCGTGTTCAGATATGGATACTTATTATACTTATTATTATTATTATTATTATACTTATTATACTTGTTATTATTACCATCATTATTATATTAATTGATTACTACTAATAATAATAATTCCATGAAACGAATCTTGGCCATTTAATTATTACCCAATATTGGTAAGTTGCAAGTATTATTGAAATATGTATTTTTTCCGTACATGTGGATGCCATTTAATTTCTAAAGAATTGAAAAAGCTAGAGAGATAGATAGAGATGGTTGACACTGCTACATAAAGAGATGGGTCGCTGCCTGTGAGTCCCATAATTCAACCGCTACGACCGGGGCTGTGCCACCGAAAGGCCCTTTCCCCCCGTGAATATGTGGATATCTATATATGTTCATATGAGAGTATGTAGTCTATATATGTGGATATGAGAATATGTGGATATGTGAATATATTTATACGAGGATATGTGAATATGTATATATGTGGATAGTATGTGGCCCCCAGCGCGTCTCCAGCGCCTCTTTGTTCTGATCAGTGCGGGTGCAGAGAGGGGCGGGGGCGCGCACGGCACGGAGAAAGGAGACCAGGCGCATTGTTTAAATGAGGCTAAGGGAGGGGTGTCGGGCGGTAACGCGTTACAGTATTACATTTCTTTCCCCAATAACGAGTAGTGTAACGATTTACTATTTCGACGTCGGTAATGTCACTGCTATCAATTCCCCAAAATAAAAGAATAAATAAAAATAAGTCGTGATCTTTTGTTATCAACCCATTTAAATTCCAGATGGAAGTTGAATTATCCAAAAACTGCATACCCCCATTCCGCGATTCCTTTTCCTCATACTTCCTCATACTTAGGACAAATGACATAAAAGTTTACTTTTTCCGAGTGAAAATGTATTCCAACTACTTTGTTTTTATCGAGTCAAATGACGACAAGAACATTGGACAGCGAAGATGTTTGCCTCCTCTGATCTTTCACAGGAGAGGTAACTGAGTTATCCTGATTGCTGAAGAAGAGAAGGGGGGTAACGGAAAAGTAACGAAGTACTGCGGTCAGGGAGTAATAGCCTAAGTAAAGCAATAACTTTTGAAGTGAGTAATGAGTAATCCACTACCTTTTTGAGTAACCCAATACTGATGAACAGTCAGTCAGACTTACTCTATTGCTCTCTATTGGTTAATTCATCCAAAAAAATCTTTCCCATATTCCAAATACAAAGTAACCGATGGGCATTTAAAGGACGCCTAGTTCCTCTCCTCCTCTCCTCTCCTCCTCTCCTCTCCTCTCCTCTCCTCTCCTCTCCTCCAGCCCTCCCTGCATGGACACAAGGCATGCAGCTCTGGAGCGATCGATAGCTAGTTAGCACAAATCACGGCTCCTGACAGTTTCTCATTTGAGTGCTTCAGACAGCAAAGATGAAAAAAGGGTGGAGGTGTATTTGGGAAGGGAGGGCGATTTTGAGATTGAATCCGATGCTTAGGCTACACAGAAGGGCGCAAAATAACGTAATAATTTAAGATAAGTCACAGCCCACTGTCCTTCCATAAGAGCTAACATCCCATAGGTTTTTCACCCTGCAACAAAATATCCGTCTCAACAAGTCATTTAGTCTATAGTTTTGAGTCTTAAGATTTTTTTGTTTTTAAATAAGTTGGGGGAAAATCTCAAAAATTCTCAAAACAAGATTGTCTGCATTGGGAAAAAGTGAAATGATCTCATTTGCTTTTTTCACTTGTTCTAAGGAAAAATAAGATTTAAAGACATGTAAGTCCTAGACTTGACAACTTATTAGGATGGATATTTTGCAGTGCACCCAGATTGAATTGTAATATCAACCTTATGTATAGGATAATGCATCACGATGGAAAATTCATTTTGACAATGATAGACATAATATATTTTATGTGATGTGCAACAGCATATTTGTCTTTGAAATAGCTTTTTACCTGTCCACTTCCAAAACCCCTCTAGGACCCCTCTTTATCATTGCCATTTCATTTAAAGATCTGTGTCTCATTCTGTTCTCACAGAAGGGAGGTTTAATTGGTAATTAAATATAGATTATTTTCATGCTTAAATAACTAACATATCATTAGCTCATCAAGATCATAACATTAAATAATACAGTGAATTTGCCCGTGACATATATTAATAACGAAACCATAATTATATAGTGATTTTCTCTGAAGAATCTTTAAAAATAGATGTCAAGTTTTATAAGCAGATATAATGAATTTATTCACTCTCGTTTTTTTTTTTTTTAGTCAGTCACGAATCTCATATTTGTCATGCACACGTCATATTAACAGAATGTGTCTAACCTCCTGAGATCTGAGTGAGGGTTAGGGGGTCTGTTCTGACTCAACTGGACAGTTATGATAGTGGGTATCCTGCCTGATGATGCTAATTTGTTGTTTTATAGACTGCACCCAGTGTTTTATCGGAAGTAAACTTGAACCGCCCGAGTGAGACAGGTGGATTATGGCCTTGTGTGCATTCGGGTGAGACAAAGGAGTTTCCTATAACATTTTAGCACATGGGCCTCACGTGATTATGTAGGTGTTGGCAGTGCAAGTGAAAAGGGGTGGGGGGCGAGGATCAGATTGGTCACATAGGTGAGTGTTTTCATTGTACTTAAGCCCCTGTGCAGCTTCGTTAACACTGCATCTACTCAACACGAAGTT
Organism: Gephyroberyx darwinii; assembly: GCA_900660455.1. Lineage (NCBI taxonomy): Eukaryota > Metazoa > Chordata > Actinopteri > Trachichthyiformes > Trachichthyidae > Gephyroberyx > Gephyroberyx darwinii. The sequence goes on from CABFOQ010007109.1 coordinate 12,481, forward strand.
GTGTAAAACTTGAGCGGGATCCTACACCACTTTGTTGCCAGGTGTGTTTGTAATGGAGCCGTTCGGCGCTATAGGCAATGTCTTAAGTCTAAACAGTCTGCAGGAGCCACAAATCTGGCCGTGATTTGAATAGGGACACTGTGTGTAGAAATTCAATATTATTCTCTAGGCAACCCCCAGGGTTTTTGAATATGCAGACAAGTAGGCTAAAGTGCATTATGAACATGAGCTTAAGGTGCTGCAGAGCACTACCAAAGTTGGACGGTGCTTATTTGTTGAAGAACTGTATTCTCAGTGTTGCTGTCTGTGCATCCCAGCTCACCCAGGTCCCTGTGTGCTTGTTTAGGGTGATGCGTGCTACAGTAATGGCTCCCTTTGGACCCGTACTTAGTCTCCTTTCTCTGTGATAGCATGTAGCCAAAGTTTTTCCCCAAAGCACAGTAGAGCCTGGTCTACTATAGAGCACCTTATGCCCCCATGGAGCCCAAAGGAAGGGGAGCTGGATATGGATTGCAGGTGTACATGAGCCACATTCACTTCTAGTGTGTCAGTTAATATTATTTTCTTTTCTTTTTTCTTTTATGCTCCTCCTCTTTCCTTCTACTTTCTATATCTTGGCCAGAACCCGACCGTTCATTTTGAAAGTCATGCATACTCTTGATAACAGGCAACCAGCAGGCATAGGAAGTGATTCAGTTAGTTTTATTTATACTTTCCACCACATAAATTTGTGTGAGTATATACGCAGCATTTGCTTCTGTGTTATCACGCTTGACACACTTCACAGTTAACCCTTCTGCAATAGTTACACACTTTACTCCCAATAATCGCTCCTGAGCTGAATAATTGTAATAGTGATCTAGGTATCTCTGTTGGTCTCCGTCTGATATTGACAGACCAGCAGAGATACCTGGAAAGAGGGAACTCACATCTTATCATACCTATTAGAATGCAGTTTAATCCGCTGAAACAGCCGTATTGATATTCCACCTAAGGTAAAATCCTGTGAGACTACCTGGCTTTGACATTTCAGTACGACAGCAACCCCACAAATCACACCAGTAATTTCTATTTCCTTTTCTGAAAGAAAAAAAAAATGTGATTGGCATGTGCTTGAATGGGAAAAAAAACAGCTTGGGGCAGTCCATGTACCGTACCTGTCATTACAAGGTGTTTCATATTGACTTTTTCAACAACACACACCCAACAACCTTTTTGCACACTCCTGTATTGCAGTAATAATAATCATTATGATAATCATAGCAATTAGCCTTGGCAATATTGTTTCCAAAAGTGGCAATTCATCCCCTGACAACTCCTGTAAGCTGACTTGGTTATTGACAGATTGATCAAGGCTAGGAAGAATAGATAGCGACATTCACACATGATGTTAAATTTTAGACGCTGAAAAGAAAAAGTGCAATGTCTGAGAAACATCACACAAGTTTCTCTTTAGTCAGTGTGGTGGTTTTTCATCCTTGCTTTTCATTCACAAAGTAATTCATGTCTTCCTCAGTGAATTTATCCCTCGGGTGGAAAAATATTAAGTTATTTTTACTCTTATCGGGATGAATTTTTGTTTCAGCAGTGTGTGTGTGTACGTGTGTATGTGGTGAAGGGCAGGTTTGTAGACACTGAAACTTGATAGTGTGGATTTGTCAGCTGTAGACATAATGTTTGATTTATGTAGACTCGGTGGCAGGCTCACGGTTTCAGCCCTCATCTCAGGTGTCTCGCTTGGTAGAACACGCTTACTTAATTCTAATGTGTTGAAAATATTTAAGAGTATTTACTTGACTTGTAAATAAATCAGGGTGCACAGCAGAAAAACACCTATCATGTATTTAAAGTGTTTGGAATTTAGACAGAAGTGTGTGTGTGTGTGTGTGTGCGCGCGTGCGTGTGTGTGTGTGTTTTGCGTCCTGGGCTTTTGCAAGACATTGAGCACTAGTGACAGTCAAAGGAAGCCTATTAAAGAAGCGTGCTCGTGACTGATGTAGGGAGAAAAGGATGAACAAAGGTGTCAGGCCTTTTGCTTGCTGGATTTCCAACTCTGCAAAATAGCAGCTCATCCGGTGTTTTGTTTTCCCTGGGGAAAAGTGTTGAAATAAAATAAAACTTGTCTCAGCATGTGGTAAATATTCTCTTTGGATAGAGCAAGGAATGGAAAGCTGAATATATCTGGGAGATGCGCAGAATGAGGAGCAGGATGTTCCAACCCTCCGATTGTGGATGTGTGTGATGTGCTTCCTAATGTCCGCCGGCTCGTTAAATGGCTAAATTGGCCAAACAAGTAAAAAAAATGTTATTTTGATACAAATATCCTGAAAGATGTGTTAATATTTTTGCCAATACTGCTTTTAAAAATGTGTGTGTGTATGTGTCTGTGTGTGTGCGTGCATTTGTGCGTGCGTGCGCGAGTGCGTGCGCGTGCGTGTGTGTGTTTTCAGATAGGTTGTCATGCTGCCAGCAGCAGTTATGTTGCTTGCCATACAGGTAGTCGTCAGGCACGTTTAATTTGTATTGAAGAATTGACAAATGAGTTATGACACCGGTGCTGTTTCTCCTGGGAAAGAGAAGTATAGACTGATGGAGTGATAGAGAAAGTGGGAGAGATGGAAAGAAGTTTTTTTTTTTTTCAGAGAACATCTGAGGTTTCGCTCTTGAGGCGAGTGGGTTGGTAATGGCTGCCATTTGCATCAACGTAAGAGAGAAAATAATTTCTCATTTTCTTCTCAGTTCCATTCTCTGGTCCTCACCTGTAAATGTAAGAATATTAAGAGTTGTAATTATATATATATATGTGGAACTTTTAATAAGTAATGTAAATAGATTACACAAAAATATTAATTTCCCAATGATTTTTTCATTCATTCAAAAATGTTATAATGACACTAGTAATTTGCTTTTAGTCTTCTTATCAAAAAGTGGGATTACTTTGTGTGAATTGCTAGCATGGAACTTTTTTCCCCGTGCATTACCACCTAATGGACCTTAACTAGACGTTCATCTCTTGCTAGGAGCTGGGGGGGGGTCCAAATTCCCACTGTTCAGAAGTGGTTGAGATTTCCAGATAGACAGAAACATACAAAACAGAGTGTGCAGTAACGTGCTGAAACAAAATAGAGACAGGGAAGTAGATCAATATGTCACCTACTTGGATGACATGCTGGACAGCTTCTGGACATGGTTTTGATTTATGCAGGAGGCACTAAATCACTTCCCGTGTTCCGATTTGCGTCTAGTTTTCTAAGCGCTTCTTGTGGCCTGAGGGGGAGGTGTGTGAAAGTGCGTGTGTGTGTGTGTGTGCATCAGAGGATGGGAATGGGTGTGTTGTTGGAGAGGAGGTAAGGAACGGTGGGGGCAATGCCTGCCTGGGCAAGTTTTTCTTTTTTTCCCCCTTTTTGTTGCAGGCCAGAGAACAGAGAGGAAATTCAAACCAAAATAACCCCTGTGCCCTCGCTTGAGAAATGCCCCCCCCTCCCCCGCGCCTCCAGATATCCTCCCTGCTCTGAGGGAAAGGTCACACCGCGGCAGTTGGATGGAGTGGGGGGTCGCAG
>CABFOQ010007112.1:3575-14751 GCA_900660455.1 Gephyroberyx darwinii
ACTTTTATTTTATTCTATTTTATCTATTTTATCTTTTTGATTCAAATGTACCTACCATATTGGAACGTGCCTCGTCCAAAACATTTCATTGTACAGTATGACTGTAAGTGATGCTGCACATTTGATAATAAATGACTTGAACTTGAACTTGAATTTGAACTTGAACTTGAACTTGAACATTACACATTTATATACAGTGTAATGCGCAGCACAAGGATCTGCAAAAAAAACTACACATTTCAACATAATACTTGTGCCATAGCAAAAGAGCTGCTGCAGAAATATTTATAACTTATATAATTATAATTTAGAACAATATGAAAATGAAACTGATGTCACAGGTAATCAATGGTTTTTATCCCTCTCCTATAGGGACAGAAGACAGAAGCAGAGAAGTACTATCTGAGAGCTATTCAGTTAGACCCATCAAAAGGAAACTGCTACATGCATTATGGTAAGAATACACATTAATACACATGATGGTTTCATTCCCAAACACGACATGCCTACTTTTAGCAAAGCTTGTTTGAAAGTCGACATTCACTTAAAAATATGGACGTCTCTATCCTCAAAAATGTCCGTATTTGGCAGACAGAGATGTTAAAATCACTCAGAGCAACACATTGACAACACATTCAGGCACCATTACACAAGAGCTAGTTAAAGAAGTTGGTCTGTCCATGGATTTTGATAACAGAGGGCTTCATTTTTTTTTTTTCCCCAACTGTAACGTGCAAATATTCATTATCCGAACATTTGCCATGCAGTCCTAGTAGTGTTTACTATAATGCACAGACTTTGCTTCAGAAGACTGTAATTGAGGATAGCGATTATGCAGCGATCTTTCAACTCTTTTATCCCAGGACCCAAACTTTGTAGTCTCACCCTAGGACCCAGAGTCATTAAGACATACCAGTGCTCTTTTTGTAGCAGCACTCTGGATCCCAGATTATGGTTTATGTAACACTGAATTACAGACTCTTGGAAAGTATCAGTGACCGTGTGGCAATCCTTTAGAGGTGCCAAATACCCTAGCGGTGTTATCGTGTTTCAAAAAAGAACTTCTGGACTTGCGCTAACTAATTTGTGGAGATTTACCGCCATTTAATAATCTGTCGGTATCAGTACTGCGGGTGTTTGAGGCTATGCAGACTGTGTCCCATACCTAAACGGGCATACTTAGTTTATCTGACTAAGGCGACGGGATCAGGGAACACTGCTTACCATTCTTGTCCTAACAGAGTAAAACATGATACCACATTTGGTCTGTGCCTCTGTTAATGCAGCATTTCATATCAGCTTGAACGAACAGGCTCCTTTCTGCTCCGTGTCGCTATCTGCAGGATATTCATAGGAAATTAAATCTGTCCTGTCTTGCTGAAAGCACCATTGTGTACTGTCCCTTTCTCCTTTTTTGCATATCTCTCTACATTCCCCCCATTGCTTTCCCTCTACTGCATATCTTGGGGTTTGAGTTGTGTTTGGGCTCTGGCGAGGATTGCGTGCTGTCTTTGGACTGGGCTGTTTCCCGTTCTGAGATCGTTACGCTCTTTTCTTTCTCTCTCTGTTTTCTTTCCTTCAATGTTATCTTGTAGCCTCTTGTTATAGGTGATGTTTATTTGGACTGGTCCCCTCCTTTATCACAGTCTGGCTGCTTTAGCTATCCCTCTTTCACTGGATGAGCTCCAGGTGTGTGTGTGTGTGTGTGTGAGCATGGATTTCTGTCCACACTTTACACATCACAGATGCGTGCACACACAATTCAAAGTAACTACAATGAGGGATTGCAAGGAAGTGAGGACAGGGAGGGTGAAAGCTCACAGGAGAAGTCCGATAACTACCATTTCCTGCCATTGTGCATAGTAATGCATGTTTAGATGCAAGGCACACACATGTGCCGTCATTCATATGACCTGGTTCTAACTACTCAACAGCTGTTTGGGGTATACAGGTAAATGCAGTAACAAGATTGTTACTCAAAAGCCAATGAACACACCGACACACACACACACACACACTTCAACAGCCTCCCCACATTTTCCCCCCACTTCCTACATGCAGTAACATCTGTGGCTCGACAGTTAATTTATAGCCACTGAGCAGACACCCGTGGGTGCCACACCAGGTGGCCAGGCTCCCGTAGGAAAACACACATGAAATATTTCTTGACTCATCTGTGTTCTCAGACGCCGCCGAGCATAACAACAACCCCTCACTCGTTCACTGGCTCACTCCATCTCTCTCTTTCTCCCCTTCCCTCTGGCATTTTCTGTGGCACTCTCTTTCAACTTCATTCATCTTCCTTTGCTGTCATTGCTTTCTTAAAAGCACTCCCCGTCGTTCTGTATTCCTCAAGCCTGCTGTCACTCCCATCACTTTTCAGACAATCTTTCATACCCCCCACCCAGAACACCTAACAAATGGTAGAAAAAAGCAGTGATGCAGTGGTAAATTATGTGAAATGCTATATGATGAGCGTCTTGGTACCCAACAGTAAGACATAGTGGTTAAACTGAGCTTAGGTGGGTTTACTCTCTACTGCCTCCCTGGAAATAAATGCACCTTGGTTCCCCTTCCTTCCCTCCAGGTCAGTTTCTGCTGGAGCAGTCTCGTCTCGGGGAGGCAGCGGAGATGGCGGAGAAAGCAGCAGAGCTGGACAGCTCGGAGTTTGATGTGGTCTTCAGTGCTGCCCACATGCTCAGGTTGGCAAGACAGCTGAATAAAACTCTTTCCATACCACCACAACACCAACAACCAATCTGGAATGCTTGCAAATGGAGTTCCCCTACTTTACAAAAGCATTTTTCCACAGCAATTGTTCCTCACAAGATTTAGAAAACAGAATGAAAAGATATGAATCAGTGTTGAGGTTTTGAAACCGGCTGTATTTACACAGTTTGCTGCTGTGCTAATTCACCATTCAAGGGCTTATTGTATACCACTGAATGCTACCATCTTTTACACTTAAGTTACTGGAACATATATACTAGTAAATGCCCTTTACATGGAAATAGCTGCTATAAATCTATTACGTATAACACATATAAAGAGCAGTATAGTTTAAGTCCATCATAGTGATGAGTTTTGGTCCAGGGCTTGTAAAGAACCCAAGCCACTGGAGAATGTTCCTCTAAAGTTTGGCGCGTGCACAGACAGTATATTAGTATTAAAATGCTTGAAAAAAGGACTGCAAATCCCCTCTGCTCCCTGCAACTCAAAGAAATATTGGAAGCGATGTGCCTTAATTCCTTTTTGCTCAACATGACTGGAAAAGTCATTACCGCTCTCTAGCATCTTCCATCTTAATGCAGTGCTACAGAGGATTTGTTAAAAAGTCTCAGAGCTTCGCCAAGGTTTGCGCTTGGAAAGCATCAGTAAATCTATGTGACAGATCACTCTGCCTTATTCTGGGCCTGACAGGTTATTTTCAGCTGAGACCCAAAGTGACATATTCAAACCGATTAAGCTTGTCACGGACCTCACTTAAATTATTGTGACACAGACCTGTCATTAGCTGGATTTAAAGCTAAAGCTGCTCCACTGATTATGGCAAACTTGGTGAAGGTTGTGACAGTACAACTTCAGAAATGGTCCCTTGACGACATCAAACATGAAAGGCTCGTTGGTTTCTCGCTTATTTTTGTTATTTTTGGAAAGAGAAAGAATGCCCTTACCTTTATGTAGCTGATCCCTATCTTTGAAGATCATATCGAGGGCTTGGAGCCAGAGGGGCGTTGGTAGATTTTTGCAAACTTTACAGAAGAGCTAAAACAAAAAAGTGGACCTAACTTTGATCAGCTGTTTGAGCAGCCCTCAATATCAAATCCAATCTATCCTTTTCGGGGACTCTCCAGCACTTGACCAAACCAAAGATCCAGGAAGATGACTCTCTTAAACAGACTATGAAAAGTCACTTGTGAACTTGAGTTAACCCTGAAAAAATGCTGCCTGTATTCCGAAGGCATATTTTACTTTTGTGCCAACTCAACAGAGCCTTATAAATATGAATTGTTATGTCTGGCAATAATGGCCTCCTTGATTGAATTACCTTTGGCACAGCAAGTCCACTTCATGTACCCATGTGCCATGTACTGCATACAAATGTATAGAGCAAATTAATTATCAGTTATGTTATGTACCTGGCTGTGCCATGTTGGGGAAGACTGGCTGGTGGAATATTTCCGACGTCAAAATATCACCTTCATCTCTATACTTTCTGCTCCACACTGGCGAATAATAAAAATAATAGAAAATTCAAGGAAAGTCAATTCATGTATGGCTCCCTGATAATCTGTGTGTAATATAGCCATGCTATGAACCTGACTATCCCATTCAAAATATGAACTAAAATCAAAATGGAGGTATTAATTATTTCTTACAATAATTAATGTAGTTAATAATTACAATGATTAACAACAATTACAGTAATTTGTGTAATTAGTAGTACAATAATACATCCTTACAATGATTAATAATAAATAGTAATTTGTATTATTCAAATATAGATTCATTATAATGAATATAATATTAATTATTGTATTAATTATGTGCCCATCTTTCATCCTCCCTCCCTTGTCTCTCCAGACAGGCCAGTCTAAATGAGGCAGCAGAGCGGCAATATGAGCGTGCAGCCAGCCTGAGACCAGATGTAAGTACCTGATCAAGGCAAACACACACACGTATTCATATTACAGCAATCATACTCTGACACTGCGTTATAGCAACATTGTTATTGGCAAAAACTGATGCGAATGAATACAAAATATTAACTTCTGTGCATGGCTGTGGACTGGTGCCTCGCTGTGCTTCTTCAAATACATAAACCCCAATGATAGAAAAGCTCCCGACGACTATTTTCTGATTTTAAGATTATACATTCAATTTCAAAGTAAATGCTTTATCATCTTAATACAGTGTGACAGACAGAGCCTTGTGGTATATCAGGTCTCTCTCTGTCAGCATATGCGGTTGAGGAAGTCGGGGTTCTCCTCTTGCTGCCTAGTATCAATCAGTCACTTCAAAGGAAAAGGGCGCGTGGACTCGTCTGGGAGAGGTAATTTAGAGTCATAGGAACCCCTGTGTTTTTAGACAGGACCTAGATGGGGCTTCCTGCAGTCATTTGTCATGTTAGTCTGTGTGGTGACTGTGTGCTCTCTGACTTATTTCAGTCTGCAGAAAGGTTTTGACTTTCATCTTCATGCAAAGCCACAATGGAGTAGCCAGTGTTATATTTCAACAGCCACAGGAACCTGAATAATATCTTTGCCTTTTTAAGATAAGGTTTTGACTGTGTTTATCTTATGAAAGTCCTAGAAAGCATGTACAATTTAACTTCAATGTAGAGTAATTGCCTACAAATCAGACTGAAAACTACTCAATTTGTAGCCTTTTAACAAAATTAAAGTTTTACAACAGCAGTCAAATGCTGTTCCTGGTCGTCCATTTAAGTTTGGAAAAGCTGGTTTTTTTTTATCCCACACAAATTAATAGCTATACTTGTTATTCATTTTAACTCAGACAGAGTCTGAAAGCCCTTGTGTGCACATTCAGACATGCTGACGGTTGTCTTGTCAATTGTCAAGAGTAAAGCACCTCTTGTCTTTGACATTTTCCCTGCACATGTCTGCTTAGTGAACGACAGGCTCTCAAATACCAACTTAATCCAATAGCTTTCAGGCCATGAAAGATTCAATGCTGGTTACACGTGCTAAGAAAGGCAATAATTATGTGCCTTCAGAGAAAGACTGGAAGGAGTTTTTCATTTCATACACTGATGGACTGAAATGCTTTATTGTTTGCACCACTTGAATGGAGGTTCATCTCATAATATAATGCCAATGCATTTCTATTCTTCGCAGAATAGGCCACGTTTACTGATTAACTGGGCAAATGACTTTAAAGCAAAGCTGGTAACACTGTGAACAATGCAGTCAAGCGTTTACTTACGTACTCAAGCGTTTATGTGCTCGTTGGTTCCTACCAGTCAAGAAAAAACACTGATGAACACTGAGCTCACTTTTGAATTTAGCACAATATGATAATGATAAACATGGGGTAGGACCCACCTCAGATGCTCAACACCCATTTTTTTGAAAAGGATAGGAAGGAGATGCTGTGTCTACTCTTAGTCTCCTCACCCATGCAAATATATCCAACTTGCTAAAGGTCAAGAGCTTGCATCCCTTTCATCCATCTCAATGTATATGTATTACAGACAGACCAACCCAACCAACACAAATCGCCATCTCAGCCCAAAGAGAGTGGAGTTGGCGATTTATTTTCTGGCTGCCCTCTCGTATACACAGGACACATGTAAACAGGGCTCCATTTCTAATGTTCTCTGGCCCCTTTGCCATGATTTAGTCCAGAGTGTGTACTGTATATCTACTGTATATCACCCCGTTGTTTACAGTGGCAGAGGACCTTCATTTATCTACCTTAGCATGTCTCGGCTGCTAACACATGCGGTTCCTGCATTGTACAGAAAGCACAGAATGTAAAGTATAAGTCTGAACTGCCTTGTAAGTGCCATTAGTGTGACACTGCATGAGTGTCTTAAAATCTACTGCTTGAGATATTGAAACTCATCAAGCATTAATTTGTTGCATTAAGTGAGACAAACAACCGGCTGCTTAAAAGCTAGCCAAACTCTTGAGAAATACTTGAGAAATGGAATGTAAACAAGTGAAATATCAGTGTCAAGACAAGGCCAACAGTTGTGTTTGGGGAGAGTAAAACTGTGAACTAGTTGCCAAGAGGCTAACCATATGTCATGCAGTCAGGGTCCCAGGCTTGGGAATAAGTCCCATCTGGGGGATGAGGTGCAGAGGAGGTAAGGATGAGATGTTGGGTGTGTTTAGTTGTGGCTTGCTGAGAGTTCAGTCTGTGACCTGGGGTTTGGAGATTCCTACGCCTGATGCTCTGGTTACGGCCAGGTGGTTTCACTTTGTCACTTCAAAAGCGGCAACTTGATTAAACAGGAGTCCTTAAACACACTGCTACTTTGGTTCCTGGGTCGATATCATAAAACATACTTGCACACACACACACATCACAGTAAAGAACCCACTGAGTTAGTTTCTGGTTCGAACTGTAGCTCTGGGCAAAACAAGTAAACCCCTCTGATCTAGCTTCAGCTTTAGCGTAGATGACATGAAGGAGAGACTTTCATTGAACAACAGGCTAGAAGGCATAACCCTCTTCAACTCCCAGGAATCAAGTATAAGGCGGGGGTTAAACCAAACCGCTGCTAGCAACAAGGCATGCAACCAAACGTACGTCATTAACAGCAGTCCTCCCTCCAAATTTTCTAAAATGAATTTCTCAAGGTCATTTCACTGTGGTGCTGCCAAAGGACACGGTGTGAAATTTGCCTATGTCTGCTGCTGTGAGGTCACATGCTGGCTAATTTAATGCATATTTGATTCTCTTAGCCTTAAGCAAATTTCGCCAGAGCTCCTGCTTTAATCCACTGCAGGAAACCTGGCAATCTTCCTGAAATATGTCTCACATATCTGAGTCTGTGTCAAACATAAGGCTGAGAAGGGCAAGCTTAAAAATAGAATACCAAAATAGATAAATTCAAGGACAAACAGTACCCCCAGTTGCTTCACTGAAGTGCCACAAGTGCGGTAATCCTCTAAGTCAACGCCCTAATATCTGATATATCTCACCATAAGAGCATTATGCCCCAATAATGTTTTTACTGTGGTAACATATCAAACTCGCTCTGGATCCCCTTCTACTGTTTTTCCCGATCACATTGTTTCTTTGCCCTCTTCCAGTACCCAGCTGCTCTGATGAACCTCGGTGCCATCCTTCACCTGAATGGGAAACTTCCAGAAGCCGAGGCCAACTACCTGCGAGCACTGCAGCTCAAACCCGACGACATCATTACCCAGTCCAACCTGCGGAAGCTGTGGAACATCATGGAGAGGCAGGGACTCAGGACTAAGCATGGGCTTAGTACCCAAAAGGGAGACCTTTGAACTGAGAGAGGTGCTAAAGTTTCCCAAGTGAATATGAACTGTCCTCCAGGAAATGGGGCAAAAGGAGACCAGTTATGTGGTTGTAGGATATGAAAGAGCTGGAAGCTAAAAGCTATCTGTTCAAGGCAGGAAAGACCAGGTCTCTACGGAATGGTGGCCTGTTAGCCCTGTGGAAAAAGGTTTGAGGGTGGCATGTTTGGGATTTGATGGTCAAAATGCAGGTTCAATGCAGTATGATGAGTCAAATGAGTAGGCCTAATGTCACCTTCACAATAAGATGTTCTAATGTGACACTCAGTTGTTAACGATACACTGAAGTCACAGGCAAGTAAAAAGTCTTGAGACCGATGTCTGGGGGTGGGTGGGTTGATAAGGATTTATGTCTCTGAGCTGATTTTAAATTTAATTGACATTAAAAAGTCAACTACCAACTCTGGGTAGTTGGAGCACTTAATCTCAATGAAGATGTAGCAATGGTATCGAAATAATAATTCCAGCAAAATGTGTTTTCATGTTTTCAAAGCTGTTCGGTGCATGAATATCGTTTTGTCAGTCTTTATGCGAACTTCATTCTCAGAAATAATTAAAAATAAAACCCCTAATCATCAACTATCCTCAGGGTGATCTAACCTTGAACCTTTGCTGTCCACGCTCATATTTTTAAGCTGACACAAATCATTAAAACAAACAAACAAACACGAAAGCATGCTGGTGCTAACACACCTTCGGGTCCTGCCCCCTGATACTGTAAAAGCCCACATGTAGATATTGTTGCAACCAATTAAAAGTGCAGGTTAAGACACCCTGTGCATGTTAAATGGTTGCAACTGTAAATGAGAATAGATCATGAGAAAACTCTTCAACTGTGCCAAAGCTTGTACTGAGTCTTATGCCTCTCGTGCCAAGCAAGAAAGGTTAATACTTACGTAGTGTGTTTCTTGTGTCAAATGAAGATGTTTTATTTTATTTCATGTGATCAACTGATCATTTTAATTTATTAATGTTATTTTATGTGAAAATGCCAACACTGTGCCCTTTCATTGTCATGTTACCTCTCCCTCTCTCTCTTATTTCTCCAAATAGATAGTCTACAGTAGGCTACGTGACAATTACATGAAAATATCTGTTGTTTTTTTCTCTCTGCTCAGGGACATCAGGTTGTGATTACTGTCACAGAATGGGTTTGGTGACACAGAGAGGAGCTTGTTAAATGATAGTAGAAGATGTTTTTGAGGATTGTGGTGTTTGGGTAAAGTATAGAAAATGTGTAGCCGAAAATGTGTTGTTTTGTAAAAGACAAGTGAACCTTTTTCCATAATAAAAACATGATTTTTGCTCTCGTCTGAGTGATGTCCCCCAGGAAGCCTTTGCCACTCAAGCGTAAATTATTTGAAATTTCCAAATAGATTATTCTAAGTCTTTGAAATGTCGAGATATTTAATAATTTAGGAACTCATTTCTCTCCAATCCTGTTTCCATGGAGACCTTTTTGACAGAGGGAGAGATGGAACAGAAAAGAATAGTACCACTGTAAAGAGCGCATGCACACACACACAAGACAGATTTTTGGATTAAATTTAATTAGATTTGGTCTTTTCACTCAACTCATCGCCATGTTGATATCGACTGATCTAACTGACTTCAAAAAGAAGTTCTAATCACATGGCGGGCTTTGAGCTCACCAAGCTGTAAATATTTAACAAGGTGTAAAACTTAACGCCTTTACTTACAAGCCCTCACAGGCAGTTTTAAGCATTTCGAAGCATGCAGTGAAGCTTAACATAGCCCTATGAGGAAATGGCAACATATGCAATTTGGTTATGTAATAAGATAATCAAAAATGGATTTTCTTCTGCATACAAAGAAGCTTTCTTGTAACACCATCTGCTAGTTATCGGTGAATCTGTCCATCTTACCAATAGAAGCAATGTAATAATCTCATTTACTGAGTGGACAGCCAGAATCTTATTTGTGGGCTTGGAAAACAATTAGATCTACAGTAACCCAGACTTACAGTCAGGACTATACCAATACACACTATGCAGTCACATAATGTGCATTGGGCTGTATAACATTTGCCAAAAAAAAAAAAATCAATCAAGATTTTTCTTTTGCTGGATACTGCAAATGAGATGTGTGTGTGTCTGTGTGTGTGTGTGTGTGTGTAATTGGTGTGCATTGGTGGTTCTAATGCTTAGGATTTTCCCAGCTTGAATAAAATCAACAATTTTATTCAGATGTGCAAGCTGTGATGAAAACTTGCATCCTCTGCTGATTATGAGATTTCAAAACACAGTATTTTGTTTTATCAAATTAATGTGCAGCCCTAAATGTACACTGAAACACACTTTTACTCCCCCAACCACACACACACACACACACACACACACACACACAGACACAAGATTCTTGAACTGGTGATAGCACACACTGATAGCACCAAATTAAACCATTTTAAACAGTTTTTTTGAAAATGGATATATAGCTTTTCAGACATGAACTCAACTTCAACTGCACTTTTTTGGCGAAACGAGTCAAGTCCTCCCATCACAGATCTTTCCCACACATTCCTCCATCCATAGTGATAAAGCTCATCAGAATTGCACATGAAGCTGGTGTTCCATGACCCCTGTGGAGGGAGGAAACGGCTCCTCTTTTTGTAGATCTGGCCCCATTAGTGTACCTCTGTATTTCCCAGGTCACGCAAGCTCGACACCCAATGAGGAAGCACTTTGATGCCCCCTCTTCTTCCTGCCTGTGTGGTTGACCACACCACCGGGACTGGGGCCAAGGAACAGATATGCAGGATCCTCTATTCCAGCAACTGGTGCCGTGCAATCCAATCCAGTGCGGGGAAAAAGTGGGAAAAATTATTAACGTGACCATGTTTGGATTTCAATTTTGCATTTTCACATCCACTCAATGAAATGAATAATACAAGGGATCTATTTTAAGAACTGCCAAGTGGGCCTCCTTGCCTCGTTACAGTTGAATAATATTTCCCTCCTGTACTTGAGTAGAGACAGTCCTTGTTACTGTACTTTGCACCCAACTTCCAATTACCCATGAGCTGCCTTTGTCATTCAAAACATGAAAGTTATTCACACATGATGGCTCCATCTGTGTTTGGGTGTTCCATATCCGCCAGACATGACTTCTGACGGTAGGAGCAACACCTCCGACGCCTG
>CABFOQ010007113.1:4036-17020 GCA_900660455.1 Gephyroberyx darwinii
GACTTGAAATAGCTACCATGGTCAGAGGAACTGGCATCCCCTTCCATCACCTAATCCACACCGTAATTCCTGATCTAATTAGAGGAAGACTCTGCGCTAGGCCTGCCACACACACAAAAAAAACCCCAACAACAACACAGAGGCAGACAGTGTGTACAGGAAAAGGAGGGAATAAGAAGTAGAGGGAAAACAGCTTTAGATTCAGTGCACACTATTTTACAGTATTGAACATGTAAACGTGATTGACTGCTGATTAAAATCCACCATGTAATCTCCCCTCATCCACCTACTCACAACCAGTGCAACTGCATGTATATTTTGCATACATACAGTATGCAGCACTTACATGTTTAATGTGTAATCTGTAGGTGGGATTGTTGCCTATAGTATGCAGAAACATCTAAAACACTAGAGGAGCCCATAAATTCCACATACATTTCCAAGAATTAATGCAAAGATGAAACTATTTTTCAGCTAAACTAACTTGATCTCCAGAATAACAATCCTAAAAATCCAAGAATCTATCAAAGACTCAATCATTATATCCAAGGCAGGTTAGGGAAGCAAAACAAAGATGAATACAGAATAATGAAACATGCATCTTCAATCTTCCTTTATTTGTGGCAAGAATTTCCCCTTTCATCTAGACGAGATGGAGACAGTTAAATGGACCAGCCTGCTTGGCTTCAAAGTGTAACGCAGATTGGGCCCTTGCTGCAGGTGCTGGGCTGGAAACACTGATGCAACACCAGAAATGCCGAGCCATTTCCACACAGGCAAAAACGTCGGTGAAGGAGCACGTAATCACCTCAACCCACCGTAGGGGCAAAGGGCCAACTGAAGTTGCCACGTGTGACATGCAGCCGAATTTCACATTATCAACATTTAACAGCCTTTCAAAACCAAAATAGGACTAAGTGGTGAGGTGAGCTGCTGACCATGGGTACCTAGGTGAAGGTAAACTCAGTATTGTTGCTTCTCTCTATAAAGTATAACCACAATAACTGAGCATTAAGCAGCTAAACAGCCATGGACTGTCCGTGCATCATCAGTCTGCATACTGCACTATTATTAAGTGTGCCTTGCCAGTGATGCAACCTACACTCTGAATTCCATTCATGGGGATGTGTTAGTAAACTCCCTTGTGATGTATCTTTGTGGGTTAAGAAATGAAATACACTGATCCAGAGGTAAGATAGATGTGCTTACCAAGGTCAAGGAGGCTCCCAAGCGTAATTACAAGACTACCAAACACAAAGGGCATTGTTATTGGACAAGTATAATGCCGCACATTACCAGAGCAACACTGCCGTTTCTATCAGGGAACACTAGCTTGGGAAGACATAGGGCGGGCATCAATTTAGCCTACTTATCTAAAGTCTCTAATTACTTGGTTTATTTGATAAACAGAACAAGGAGAATCCTTAAATGATTCTGCAAGATCCAAAGGGGATTAATTTCTTACTCCTTGAAAAAACAAATCGCTGGTAGAATCCCTTATTTCACTCTTTAATCACGCATTAATTAGGAGCAATAGGGGCACCAGTTACACTTGGCATTTGCTGAGATTGCAGGAGAAAAAAGGCCTGCATTAGCCTCTCCAGAGGAAGAGGCAAGCACATCAGGCTAAGACAAAGACGACATAATCATACAGAACAGCAGGAAGTGTGAGTTAAGGGAATGGGGATCTCAGCTTCCCCCATTCCCACACAAAGCACTTTCCCAAGGCAAACTCACACTGGATGCTCATGCTACTGGTCTGAGCGTCTAGACACAAGTTCCTTAATATTTTAGAGAATGCAGTTACTAAGTATTGCTCATTTAACGTGAACTTATAAGAGGCTGTGCAGTTATGGAGCACTGGTTAATCCTAGCTACTGCAATGTCACATTTCCTTGCTGTCCTTTGATGGAACCGATCCTGTGTCTCCCATAAAGGGTATGCATGGCATTATTTAACCAGACAAGTCAATTAAGAACAAATTCTTATTTAGGAAAAAGGCCTCTTAATGGGGAATTGGGGGAAAGGTAAAACAGGGAAATGACACAAAGGCTAGCAGGCTAGCATACAGCAATACCGATCGAGAAGTTAGTGTAGTCATTTTGCCTGTAAATGTCTGTGATAGAGTCGAAGGCAGAGGGAGATGAAATTGTCCAATTTCAGATTGTTTGCAACTCATTCCAGTCACTGGAATGAGGATTGGCCAAGGGAGGGTTTAACTCTGGGGTCTGGGGACATTTAGCAGTAAAAGAATAGCACTCCAGGAAGAAAGACAGAATGCATGGTACAAAGCTAGGGCTAAACACACTGGCTTCATGCATGGAGTAACCCAGCTATTGTACATACTCAAGTTAAGGTCTGATTTGGAGTAAGCGGTTTACAATCCGCCAACAAAAGTGAAAGGGTCGGATGTTTCCGTGCCGCAGTAACCTGTTTTTAATACCGGAGTAAGCCAGGCATCATCACCAGGTTTCTCATAATCAGAGTATGAGCTTACCCGTTTATGACCTAAACCAGGTTACTGGAGTAACCAGGTTGAGACCTGGATTCTCCATGCGTGTAAATGTAGCTAGTGTTTCTCAAATGCAGAAGGACATGCTCTTCCACTTGCTGTCCTACCACAGACTGTGAAATCATGCTAGAAAAAAGAACGTTTTATACTTAACACCTGGGCCAAGCTACTATGAAATGGCTTTCATGTCTCTGCTCAAAATGTTTTGGTAGACTCCTTATCTGAGATGAAAACCATATCCAATACAATGACAAAAACAGGCTGTAAAATATGTTTTGAAATCATTATGCTCTCAGTCTGTTTTCTTATTTCTCGGGCTTGAATAAAGAGGTAGCTTCTCAAGCAATCTCAGCCTTGTTTGTTTAAGGTAATTACTACTTGTCCTCCCATCCTGCCAGCCCAGATGATGCATGAAAATTACCATTCCCCTACTTCAATCAAAGCTGGAAAAAGAAAAGGGAGAAAGAGGAACAGAGGCAGGCAGATGGGAGGGGGGTACTGGTAAGAGAGGAACTCTGTGAGACACATAGAGCTCCCTCCCTGCATGACAAGAAAGGGCACTGTCTCTGATTAATTAGCTGGAGTTGGTAATCAGTTTAATAAGACTGAAGTTGATGGTGAGAGGTCCCCTTTGGCAGAGACAAGCTAAGCTTAGCGCTCTGTTCAGGGCCCTCGCTTTCTTCCGCCAAGTAAACACGCAGTGTCTATTTACATAAACAGTTGTTTCTTTTTTGTGGGGGGCTTTTTTTTTTTTTTTCAAAACTGCCTGAAAGCCTAACACCACCGCTTAAGTCACTCCCAACAATGGGAGAGGGAATTGCAGACAAATTCATGAATTTTTCAACATATGAGAACTAATTAAATTGAGGCCTTTTGAAATGAATATAGTGTGAGGTACTCACTGCCCCTACTCACACAAAGGGAGTATAATTCAGCGATTGAATTCTGGCTTGATAGTATTCAGCCTTTTACCATGGTGAGCTATACAGATGGCTAGGGCCCTTTCCCATTCTTTCTTTCTTAATGGCAAATCTCATTATGTCAGTTATCATTGTATGGAGAACAAGACTTGAATGATGGGCCACAAAGCCACGCAGAGCCGGAAGGTACCTGTCTGCTGGTGAACATGATACTTAGCGGTAGGTCAGATCATAATGAGAACCTCTGGATTAAAGTCATATTTGCTTTCATTTATATGATTACTGGAAACCATTAATTACTGTTACAGCGCATGCAAAATAAATATTAAAGCTTAAAGTTCCTTCTTTTCACTTTATGGACCTTCAGCAATAGTTTGACTTTCTGATGTAGATATGGAACATCACCGTCTTTGTGTCTTACACGTGCTAATATTTAACAATAGAAATAGAAACTGACATTTTATGACTTTGAGCTCTCGCTATAAACTTGAGGCTTGTGACCTGAAGGTTGCCTGTTTGAATCCCCGGACCACCTGGGATAACCTGGGGAGCAGGGAGTGAATGGTGAAATGTCAAAATGTCTTTAATAGAGGCACTTAAGCTCCAATTGTTGCAGTGGAGTGTTAACCAATTTTCCTAACCCATTGCTGACAATAAGACCGGTCTTAGTCTACCTGTCTGTTTAAATAAGGTTTAAGATCCTCATACTGAGTCTCTCACCTGACATTTCTACAAATTATCACTTTTATTCCTTATAGTATGAACTCCTCCCACAATCGAGGGCCAAAAGCATATTTATCTCCCCTGTCAGAGTAAAATAAAACCTCTAACACATGACTTGAAGAAAAAAAAAAAGCCAAGTTGTTGCTGTCATGGCACAGCAGTTTCTAAACTAAACACTGAGGACTGAGCCCCAGATAAGAGACCACCACATCACCCACGGCGTTAATGATCGTCCGCTGTTACAACACAAACACAGTCAAGTAGCTGATAGAGCACAGAAATAATTTAAGCAGTGTTAAGTGGTCTATTGTCATTCAAATGATAAATTATGCTTGGCAGAGGTTTTAGAATCACTTTTACAAAGCGTTGCTATTGTTTGTGTCGGGACAAGGTTTTAGGAAGTCAGAATTGAGGGAATTACTTCGGAGAGTTTCGAGTTCCTTGGGGTTTGGAGACAAATTGGTTCCCTGCTCATCAGGCCTGCCCTAACAGTCTGACAAGCCTCCAACATGACAAATGACTGCTCCCAACAACAAGGACTGCACCGCTAAGACGGCATTTCAATGAACATCTGTATTGAGCACGAGTGTAATAGCTTACATCGCTAATATTTGACGTTAAGCGAAGATGGTGGGAAGCGTTACACCGCATGCTGTTTGGAAGAAAAAAAAATCCTCACTGACATATATTACAAAGGTTTTTTAAATTCGGTGTAGTCTCCATTGTCATTGTTTTGTGGCGGCAAACCAAGCATAACTACAGTATTACCGGTATTAATTGATTAATTAATCAAGTCTGTAGTGTTTTTTTCCTTCTAATCAAGCCATGCTTTGTAATTGCTACCTATAGGTGACTGTTCCTATACGAAGTACGCCATAACTTAGCATACGAGCCAGACTCGGTGAGTTCTTTCCTGAGAAAAATCAAGGTAAAGTTAATTAGGCCATTAAATTCATTTGCTCAGTGTAAATCCCCCCCGGCTACTCTACATCACGCTGGGTCCGCTTTTAGTACAAAAGGATTCTGGTCCGTCTGTGTAGAAATGAAGCCGGGTCACTGTAAGTTAGTTCCATTTCCTGGGTATTTACGTCCCTTCTTTAATGCTGCTTAATCTACAATAACTATAAAAAGGGTCTTTCTCTTTCAGGTAAATGAATAAAGGTTCACTGTTGAGTTTTAACACATGAGATACAAAAGTTAAAGCCTCAAACATATTAACGTATCCTCTGGTGAAAACTTGACAAACCCCATTGTGTAGATAAATAAAGTAATCCATTAAGTCTCCTGGTTTCCTCTCTCCATCATTGGGCACATAACCAGGTATTGCTTTGGCGTTGCTTAAGATGTCATTACCTCTGTTGGGATTGTTAAATGGTTCCATAAAGAAAAATGAAATATTCATTAAGTAAGTTAATAATTCATCCAGATAAAAATGCAGTATGCAGTTTGCATAGTGAAGATGAATGCATAATGGCTGCATGCTCAGCATATTTGTCCTTGGGAACGTTTTTATTTTATTTCACGATAGTAAAAAAAAAAAATTAATTGAAAGTTCATTTTCATTTTGTGTCCTATAAGTTATGCTAAATGATAAAGTAGATGCTTTCAAAGCACTTTCTAACTAAAACACAATTTAATGAGAATATAAGTAACCCGCATACTGTAAAGCGGGGTTTTTAATTATTGAGGAACTGCATTTAAACATCCTTTATAAAATTATAAATGTGTGCTTGACCTAATTCTTGAGGAAGTTGAAGTTAAAGTGACTTTATTGTATAGTATGGATATTGCTTTGTGCTCAGCTGCCTCAACATGTCATGTGAGTTTTTGTCATTGCCCAAAATATGCAGTTGCTGTTCTAGTCAGATCAAATGCTGATTCTCCACTCAGCAGTGAACGTTGCATTACCAAACAGTTTCTGAAAAGTAAAGACAACTATGCCGCGGTGTAAACAGCGTTCACCCAAACACTGTCAAACAAATCTCCTCGCTCCACAGAGGTTAATTTGGCTTTCAGATGAATCTGTTTTTCATCTAATTATCGTCGGTGACACCCATAATCACTTAAAGACTGTCGCGCTGAATAAATGACATGTCTTTTGTGTTACAATTCCGTGCATCTTGACAAACACGACCCATTAAACAACCCCGTGGCCTTCCTCAAGAGCGACGATTACACTAATTAAAACTGCAGAACATCTGAGAGGGCTGCAGACGGGCCGGAATTAAACAAGCCATTAAATCAGCCGAGGAAAACGTCGACATCCACGCTCGCCTGTCGCTCTCAGACGACAAGGAATACGAATCGGCAAGCAAACACAAAAAAAAACACGGCCGATTTCCCGCTCTTTTTCCCAGCTAAATTTAAAGCATCACTGCTCATCGTGTAGCAATATGTAAAGGAAGACATATTCACAGTACGAGCTGCATACTGCGCAAGGTGGTTTGAATATCGCAGAGATCTGTCCTTTGGGCCAATCCTCTCGGGGCTGGCGATAGCAGCAAGCGATAGCAGCAAGCGATAGCACCGATGTCTTGTTACCGACAACATATGTTCCCTTTCATGGAAGAAGCCTCGTTTCACCACACGACAACAGGCTTTTCCAACCAGCTAATAGGATTGTTGTTGTTTTTTTTTATTCGACAAAACACTTTCCTAGGAGTGTTTCAACATGCGCCCTAGGAACTCGCCTCAGCATTTCACAACGAATCAGCCTAGGTCAGGGGCTGAGATTGGCCTCCAGTAACAGCCGATTGAAAACAGCCCCTTAAACACGAGGAGAGGGAAAGTGGATTTTCCAAGCTTAAAAAAAACAGAATCATCTCTGCTCAAGGCGTTATCCTGTGTTCAAAGAGATTAATAAAGTGAGATGCTATTGATACGGCGCTGCGCTGCTCTCGGCTCTGCACCGGTCATGTTCACTGACAACCACTACTTCAACAACAGCTGCTCACATATGGCAAACATATTCGCAGATGCCTTTTGTTTTGAGGCCTCTCGCTCAACAGCATTTGCCAAGGAAGAGAAGATGTGCAGAAGGGTCCTTTCCTCCAGAAGGTAAACATAATCCAAGAGCAGGTCAGACAGAATATAACCTTCCTGAGGAGCTCGCATTATCTCCCATACACGGGGTTGTGCAATGTTTATGGAATAAGTCACAATAATCACACAGGGCTGCACTCAGCTTTAACTGAGTCATCCTCTGTAAATGAAACACACTATTAAACTCCATCAATCATTCTGTCTGCACATACATTGTTCTTGAGGAGTTATCCATAACTTTAAAAGCAAACAATAAAAAAAAGCGAGCCACTAAATTTCTGCTTTCTTTTGTCGTGTTAATGAAACATTGGACCATCTCTGATGTTTCCCCGCGCCTCAGTCAAGATATATTTTTCATAGCGAGTCATCAAAGTGAAGAAATCCCATGTTGTACTTTGATGTGCTTAACACAGTTTAAACTCGCGTCTCATTACAGAGATAATTAATAGTTTAATTAGCACCAATTCTCACCAACTGACAGCTTCCCCAACACACAGTCATGTGGATGTGATTAACTTGAGAGTAAAATGCAAAAAGCTTTATTTTTCCAGTCCAAAATTCAGCATGTGCTTGTTACGTGTAACTAATGTAATATCTAGGTTTCTTTGGCTCAGGTGTTTTGTATCACAACCACATACAATACTGACAAACTTTTATTGCTGATGTTATGCTCATTTTTCTCGTAGTACTGATTTAGCATACACAGCAAAGCGATGAGAATATCGTACCGCACCAAGGGACAAAGTGCCAAAATATGTGCGATGCAAACAACTTAGGTGGATTAATTTTAATTCTCATTACCTTGAAGCAAAGCAATCATTTTCCATGGCTGAAAAAAAAAAAAAACCAAGTGTCATGAATAAAAGTAATTATCATTCTTGCAGTTTTTGCATGCTGTTTGCAATTATGTTAACACTTCCTGGAATCTGAATGAGGAAAAAAAAAAACGTGTTTTAGAAGCGCAACTAGCTGGAGAGGCAAATGCTGCAGATAAAAAATAAAAAAAAAAGATCAAAGTGCAAGACAACAGGGAGAGGAATCGACGGTGAGTTCAAAGATACCGAGGAGAGCTCGTCACACAATGAGCAGCCGGCGTAGGCTTCGGAGGAACACTGCGTGCCTCTTGTTTGGGCTAAGAAACAATAGCATGTCTCTCAGCGTGGGTGAGGGCCAACAGCAAAGCCTCTGTTTCATGTCTCACATGCTCCCCGCTCACTCAACTTTCAGTTTACGGCCGCTCACAACAGTTTGCAGCAGCCAAATTTCATTTTGTACTCACAAATCCTACCGCACATTATCCTGTACATTGCATTAGGGCCCTAATCTTTCCTTTCTCTTCCCCAGAAGAAGAAAGAAGCGCCTCCATGATTAACCCACTTTACAGCAATAAATAAACGCATCATCCAGTAATGTACACCAGATTTAATTTGAAGGGAAAAAAAGGCCAGAACGCTCAAATCACAGAAATGTAATGAAAAATAACACAATTCAGCCACCAATGGGCGCCTTAGGAATTAATTTGAATGCTCCATCTTTTTTTCCCCCCTCACGCTGCCTGGATGGGGTTGTTCACAACGAATTGTGTGACTTCTACCCCTCACAATCTGCTGGTGTGAACTGTTCCAAAATATACAAAAGAAACAGGATCGTTGCGCCTCGTCTAACACAACTGTCATCAAATTAACTTAGAAACACAAATACAAAATTCGCAGGCGCTCTCCTCTCCTTCTCCTCGATGTTTGTCACATGAAGCCCATGTTGCTTTTGGTTTCCCATCGCCTCTTAGCCTCAAACCTGCAACACAAATAAATGTTGTAAATCAATGACTGTAGTGCAGCAACGTTGAGCATCTTCATGAGCACGTTGTAGCTGCCAACATAGCATCCACCTAATGGTACCTGATGAGGCTTCAGCTAAACTGTACATGACGTGAGGAGGAAAGGCGCTGACTGACTGGCCAATGTGCAGCGAGTCACACGTGGCAGCCGCAGTGTATTGACTAACGCTAGCACGAGGACAAAAAGACATCATACCCCCAAGCAATTTGGTTCTTCCTTTTCTGGGCTGCCCGCGACGCTTCCTCTTCCTGTTTGCGTTGCACGAAGTCACGGCAATCAGCGGCTTGAGCGATTTTCACAGCCAGCTATTGAGAAGGAGACAGAGACAAGGCCCATTAGAGGATGGAAATCAGTCCCTGGCAAGGAAAGCTTCCCGACTGATGTGGCTTCTCCTCGACGCCTCTGGTCCCTGTTCTGCCTCCTCCAAACCATAGTGGCTGCTAGACTGTGTTGGTAGGAAGAGCAGAGCTGTTATTGAGCTGTGTAGCATGCAAGTATGAAAACCAGTGGTAAGTGGTATTAAAAATAGACGTACACACATACCAAAGAAGTTTTGCCAGAGCTGCAAGTTGGAAGATCATTTAAAAAGCTTTACTGATAACTGATCACTGGTTCACTGAGCTTTATAGTTTCTCGTTTCATTCATTTGTTTCTATTGCTCCAATAGCTTATACGCAACATGGACTGTGTGACTGGTTATCAGGAACAACATACACCACAGGAAGTTGAACAGTTCTATATTGGTCTTGCATAATGACATCACTTCCTAGAACAATAAAAGAGGAGAAAAAAAAACATCAATCGGTTGCACATGCTGCTGTAGCGGGATGCAGGATCCACCATTTGATTATATTTCATGTGAAAATAAACAATACAGTACATCCAGCTGGATTAAAAAAAAAAAAAGCAATATCAAAAAACGACCCCCCCCACTGCCCCTCCTTGCTGTACACTCTCACACTCTCACACACACACACCTTTATCTATTGCAGTACATCTCAGAACACTAACAGGATGCTCAGCTTGTATACAGATGGCTCCCATGTGTTTTTACTCTTCATGGGTCATAATATTTCTGCAATGATAATTCACTCTTCTCCTTAAGACTCCTGCTGGTTTTATGGAATTCAGACCACAAAGACATTTTGGCATGGACATGAAATTTGTACACAGGGAATGAAAACTATGCTGTGCCGAGGATAGGGAGTCACAAATACAACTGAAGCTGCACTCAGCAAGTTTCCTCTTTCTTAAATACATAGATTTCACCGCAGTGTTTATATTTGTCTTCTAACTTGCAGGCCAGGGAGATGTGTGTAATTAAGGTGTAAGGTGTTACCTGCTGTACCTAAGACATGAGACAGGCTAAGAAGGAAATCGGTGAATGTTACAGCAATAGGACAGGAAAAGAGAAAGAAAAAAGTCTGCTGTATGAGCTAGATACCTAATAGCTGTAGATGTACCAGCATAGAAAAACATAATGCTACGTGGGAATATGTTTGTGAGTGAGTGTGTGTGTGTGTTGGGGTGGTGTGAACTGCCTCATAGCTCAATAAATTATGGGAGCATTGCTTCATCAAATTATTCTTATCTATTTTGCCTTTTGTTTGAGGTATTTTGAGCAGACGTCAGGCTTTTAAGATTCTGGCTTATAATTTGTCCTTTACAATGCTCTGTTTCTTTTTGATTACATTTTTGTTGTTTAATGTGCAAATGAAATTTTTTTAAAAAAAAGAACAATGTTCAGCATTTTGCCTCTCTAGTTATTTATTTTTCTTCTTCAAAAACATTGCGATGGCATTTTTCACTCATCAGGAGTGTAAAAGAGACTTGCCATTTGGAATACTGCAGGCAGCCCCCCGAAATCAGAAGTGAAGAGAATGACCGTGACTGCAAGAGGCAAACATTCAAATCCCAGGGAAGACATGTGTGTATTGTGAAGCAGAATAATCCCAATAACCCCAGTCACACAGAAGCACGGGAAACAAAGGGAAAAATCCTGCCTCCTCTGTCACTCCTGAGATAGGTTTATTATTCAACCAAAGGCAAACTTTGATAAACAACTTGGAACAATTTCACCAAACCTTTGGGTAATTCTCTGTAATATTCAGAGCACAATCAAGGGAAAGAAAGTCTTAAGGTAATGAAGAAATGTGCCACCATTGCGCCACTTGAAAAAAAAAAAAAAAAAGACCTGCTAGAAAAAAATGTTTCAATTATAATTAAGTGGGATAAACTTTATTAGAAAGACTGAAACTAAAATATCTCCTAATGCATGCTGGGATTAAGCAGGTCAGAGCGAGCAGGCAGGAAAAATTAAACTCTAAAGGCTTTTTATCACCATATTTCAGGAACCAAGGGTGTAAAATGTTCTAATTTGGGATACATTAAAAGCCATAAAGGTCTTTCAAAAAGATTAATGGTACTTTGCTTGGATTTAAGATAAGGGCTTCAGCTGGCTGCAAGTACTGGGCTCTGGCTGGGCCCTCAAGGCATTCATCTATACAGTCACTTGGAAGATTTGAAAGCGTCTGCATAACCTGAAGCGTACATACTATGACAGTTTTCTAATTCCTTGCCATTTTATAGGTTTTAAAATCCATAAATCATGTTTTCTACTCAAACGCTGCAGAAAAGGAAAGTTACAATGGGTGATTGCTCTTGTGTTTGCAGCAGATTTGCGAGCAGATAAATGCCAAGCCAGGTCTTTCCCAGCGCCGCGTTCAAGTGGTGTAGGTGCTAAATGCTCCTGAGCGGCTGCGATGCACGCTGAGATTATAAACCGGAGGTTTATTAAATTGTTGACAAATCTCGCAACAGCCCCTGCTTTCTGCATTTGCAAATCAAGTGAAACTGCATGATACTAAATGGGTTCTTGTTGAGATTTACAGACAGATTTATCTTTTTTTTTCTACACAAGGATTACCTACATTAACCTGCTCTCCTGTGGGGAGCATTTGAAATGCAAAGGTCTTGAAAACACGCCTTCCTAAACATTCCAAAACCAAAATTAAAACCCACTTGCATGCCCCTCATTTCCCCTCTTTTAAATTCAGCACGTAGCAGTTACTATATTTAAAGCGTTAAAGGTCTTTAATTTTTTTTTTTTTTTATCAGTTTAGTCTACAATCCCTGATTGTCTTTACTGGGGCTCAACATTAATGTCAACCAAGTTACCTAGGAGACAGAACAGATCAAAGAGACAAAAAAGCCCTCAAATGTCTGATTAATCAAGCCTGCAAACAGCTTATTTCTTTTAGCCTGCATGCAAGTATGAAAATGAGATTCCGAGAGCAGTACATTGTGCAGATTTGTTCATTCTTATCTGAACAAAGCCAGCGGCAGCTTATTTCATGGATCACTGGCACTGTCAGCGCTGTGGCGCCGAGCAGGTGACGGCTCCTCTTTCTGTGGCGAGAACAAAATTAGCAAAAAGTCGGCACAAATTAGCCTCTCATATTTTCAGTAATATGACATTATTTTTCATTTACTTTTTTGATCCACTTTTCAGGATTTTTTCCCCCTCCCCTTGCGTGCATCTTAGTGCCAAATCCTCTCACATCAGACGCTGGTAAAAAAAAACAAAAAAAACATAAGAATGTGCAGCAAGAATGAAAATACAAAGCTGGAGAAATGATAGAAGACATGAAACCTCCTGCCTCCTTTGTTTAGAGCACTCATAAAAAGGCCATTTTTCCACTACGCCTCATATTAGCATACGATTAAGTGTCCATCACAGCCATTTTTTCTGTGCCTTGCTTCTGTCCCGAGTCTGTCCCGAGCGTAGCCCTGCTAAAGACAAGGTTTATTCAAAGGATTAATACTCTGACCTTTGGAAGATTTGAAGGCGAAAAATTCATCGCGCACAATGCTGGCGCTGCAGCAGCAGCAGCTTAAGGCCACTAGGAGGGTTAAGTCAATAGTACCGTTTTCTGTTCACTCATGTTTG
>CABFOQ010007125.1:26468-40437 GCA_900660455.1 Gephyroberyx darwinii
TCTCTCTCTCTCTCTCTCTCTCTCTCTCTCTCTCTCTCTCTCTCTCTCTCTCTCTCTCTCTCTCTCATCAGTGATTTGAAAGAGGAGACATAATGAAGAGTCCTTGGATGCCACAGCAAACAGCCAGCTTTGTATTTATCCCTTTTAATGCCTGTAAGGGTTGAATATCTACCAATTCATCAAGTGCTAATGTCAGGGTATTGGATTCTGGCCAAATAGCGGGAGGATGTACAAAAAAGGTTTACAGTTCATGCAATCACACATATATGGAGGCAAGCAATCAGATAACCAATACGTGCACCTTGCATGCACACACACACGTACACACACACACACACACACTCACACCTCTCAGGTGATTGCCATTCATGCTGAGAGCATGTTGGTAAATTGTTAATAATGTGAGTTGCAATTTGGCTTATACATTTCAGTGGTTCTTAAATTACATTTTAAATTTAGATGAGCTGTTTTCAATCAGCTGACAAATGTGTTGTCCTGTTCGCGGAGGGAGCGCTCGGGGCATCTTGTTCCTCCTCAGGTAGTTCAGCGAGGACCAGCCAGCCAATTGAAACGGATCACACTTCATTTTTTGCACACCACACCTATTGGAATACTTTCTTACCCGATTGATCTGCATGTCAGCTTTTGATAATGAGAGGCCCCTTTTGACAAGTGAGGGACAGAAAGAGAGAGAGAGTGTGCGTGTGTTTGTCTGTGGGTGTGTTTCTAGGTGTGTGTGTGTTATGTTTAATTTTTGGGCTGTGAAAATTAATTAACAGTTTTTCAATTAGGAGCATCCATGATTGCAGGCAAGCATGGTAGCAGGAATTTAATCAAATCGAATGTTTGATGATGCTTCTGCAAACTCCAACATTTACACAACCTCTTCTCACACAAAACACCCATTGGTTATTGTCAATACTCTACTGTACCAATCAATCTCACCCACTGATTCTATGCAAATATCTGTGATCTATGCCAATAATGCAGGTACATGCAGGAGAGAGATATGCACCTGTAAATGTTTGCTCCCAAATATCCAACCCACACATTTCACCACAAACTACGGATCCAGACGCTTTGTTTTAGGAATTTTGTGTAGGCACTCAGTGATGTTGCATTCGCTGATTTATGTGAGCTAACTATAGCTCACATAAATCTCCTGAAAGCTGACTGTAGTTTGAGATCGAGAGTAGCAGCCACAGTGCTGCATATAAAGAAGGAGCCCTCATTCCATTCCATATAAAAATTACATAGCAACATAGTTCATTCTGCTCACTCTTTGCTCCTCTATGCAACCCCTTCTTAGATTTGAACACTCAGCTTCTATTGTATGTGTTAAGACCTGCAAATAGAAAATAAAGTTGAACTTGTAACCTACCAACCTTGTACTTTCGTCCTAATCTTCACTCCACATCAGCAATGTACTTCTCTTGTGTGGAAGAGTGAAAGAGGCATGACATTTGGTTGTGGACCAGCAGAGCAGCATCAGAGAGAGAGAAAGAGTGAAAAGAAAAGAAAGAAAGAAGTCTCACTGGTCAGATTTACCTTACAAGGTGTCTCTCTGAGCCCTGGTGTAGCCATAGCAACTGGTGCCCAGCAGCTCCTGGAAGGGATGAGAAAAGGATTCATGATTCATATCCAAACAACAGCCTGAGAATCCAAATATACTGAGGTAAACTACCTCCCCCAGACAGTCAAAATGACAGCTGTGAGGAGGCGGGGCCAAGCAGAAAGCAACCAAACAAACAAACAAACAAATCGATCACTCATGGTCCATTCATTGCATCCCAATTAAATACTAATTTTAGATCATTAGTGATCTTTTTCCTGTTAGCCTCTAATGATCACCATGTTTTGATGTGCCACTGTCAACAGAATGTGCAATTTAAGTAATAACTGTCACGCTAACAGGAGAAACTGGTAGCTTTGAGGAGTGAGTCAGCTGTCCCCTGCAAGCACACATCAGGCCTGAGTCAATTCATTTTCAACAAAATTCAAACAAACAACAACACTCTGGGCCTGAGTAAAGAAATAACTGAGGATGAACTCTATATGATTAATAGATACTACGTGTGGGACCTGCACTTCAAAAGAAGCAAAGTCACCAAGATCATAATCCTTAGCTTTATGTTCAAAAAGTGCAGACGTTTCACACTAGTATCAAGCTATCATCAGTGTATACCTTCTTTCCAAACAAAGGAACTATGCACCAGTGAATTGCCTCACAGATAGAGCATCGTTTCTTTATCATTAACACGTGACTTCCATATTGTATTTTTATTTCATTTTGAGCCAATTGAATAAAAACATTGATGGAACCCCAGCCGTCATATTCACCCTTGCCTTATACATGAAAACCAGAAGGAACACCCACATTTGCAGATGCCACAAAAACTGACACCATAAACATCATATTCACTGAACGTTGAAAACACAATAAGCAAGAATAGTCCCCAACCACATGAGCCGAGAACACGGTTCCAAATCGCAATAAACAAGATCGGGATCTGTTGATTACCAAAAGATCCCCCTTCTTGCTCTCAAGCTGCAGTCCGTCTTCGCCTAGACTGCTCAAGCTACCAACGGCAATCAAGGCCCTGCCTGCTGGGCCCACTATAAGGCAGCTGTACCTCATTACCAATCAGGAGAAAATGTGGAGAAGGGGCCCCTGGGAAACATCAGTTTGGATGAAGTCTTCGGTCTATCCTTCCTCCTACCTTCTTTCTTTTGCTACTTTGTTGCCTCTTATTTTCTTCCTTCCTTCCTTCCTTCCTTCCTTGATTCCTTCCTTGCTCTCCACCATCTCAACTGTCTTGCCATTGATGATGGTGAGGTTGTCTGCACACCACTGTAAAGTGAGAGATGTAGTGTTGATAGGATGTAACAGTTATTGCTCAAGAGTGCGAGTTTGGCCATATTATCTTAATATGTGAAACTTGGTGACAGAGGAGGGGCTGACAGTCATTGGTGTAGGGTGTATAGAAAAGAGCTCAGGGCACAGCCAAGGGGAGCTCTGGTGTTGGTGATGATGGTGGGTGATGTTATAGGGCCCACCCTTAAGGCTTGATGTCTGTCCGTGAGAAAACTGTGAACCCAGTGAATGAGGAGAGGAGGGAGGTTGAGACAACAAAGTTTCCTGATCATCTAGAGGCATCGGATGGTATTGAAGGAGGAGCTGAAATCAATAAAGTGAATTCTAGCATAGTGGCCTGGAGACTCCTGGAGGGTATGGAGGAGACCTGCTGCAGCATCCTGCATTCTGAGCTCTGTAGGGAAACTGGGAGGATCCAACTGGGGGCTGACAACAGGGATGATGGAATTCAACACCAGTTTTTCTAGGCACTGAATGATTGGAATGAGCGCCCCTGGTTGTTAATGATTTGGTTCAGAGGGGCGGGGTTTCATGGGTACCGGTATGATGGATGTTCTCCAGAGAATGGGTACAGATGCAGTCCTGATGGAGTCACAGAAGACTGGGGAGAGCTCTTTGGCGTGGCAAGTCTTAAGCTCCGTGCTTGGATGCCGTCCGACCCTGGGGCCTTGCCAGGTTTACACCTGCCCGGCCAACTTATCACTCAACTTATATTTGAGTTTGGCTTTCCTGATTTCATTTTTCCCCAAGCGGCTCATGGCTTTGAGGGCAGTCCGGGCAGTCTGTTTTCTTTTAGATTGTACTTAATTTTGGGGGGTGATCCAGGGTTTTGAGTTTGTCTTGACTGGGTTAGTGGTTGACTAGCCAAATCTAATATAGGCTATGATGGTGAAAACCCTGTCATTTAAATCACTGGTAAAAAATGTCCCAGTCAATACATGCATGGGAGCTATGGAGTTGTGCAATTGAGTCCTCTGACCACTGGCTGGGTTTGAGGCTTGTGGTGTTTCCGTGCTTGTTCTTATCGTGGAAGCAGGAAGACATTGTAGCCTGCGAAGCCCAGTGGCGGGTGTGATCGAGTGGTGCACGTCCAGAATGTTTCTTCTTCCTGTTATAATGTCCACATTCTGATTAAGTGTCCAGTCTGCTGCCATTAAAATCTCCCAGAAAAAACCCCACTGCAGCCTCAGGATATTTACCTAGTATAGCGAGGGTGCTCTCGGCTGCTAGCTCAGCTGCAGCTTTGGTGTTGGCGGTAGGTGGAGTGTAAACACAGCTGATGACAAACTTGGGGATTTCCCTGGGGACAGAGAATGTGCACAGAAATAAAGTTAACGGGCCAGGCCTCTCTTAAGGCTTCTTCCGCTGGGCGTCTGGCATGAAGCACATCCATTTTATTCCAAAGAAATGGTACATTTGACAGCGTGACGGCAGGAAGAGGAGAATTGAAGGGGCTTCTTAGCACCCCTCCCCGACTTCTTCATTTCCTCTCTAGGTGGCAGGGGATCAAATGTCAAAAATTTAGCAGGTTCTCCTAGTTGTGGGTGTTGCCACTACGCACCTCAGTGGGTGGCGCAGCGCTCTTACAATCATTAATGGAATAATGAAAAGGATCCACATAGCTTTTGCTAAGTCAGTCATACTTAAAGTGCCAGACAGAGAAAGTCAGACTTTACAACAGGCTTAATGATGGCGAGACAGAACACTGCTAGATGGACCACAGGTGTGCAGACAGTGTCATCGCAGCAGAGTGTGCCCCGTCCTCTGTGGCCTCCATATTGTTTAAGCATGGGAGATATGGTATTTTTGTCTCTGGTTGGTAGCTTGTCTTTGACAGCATTCCTCCCTACATTTTGATCCTCAATAAGATTTTTTGTATAAGTGCGGTGATGACTAGAAAATAACCGCAGAACAAAAATAGCAATGAAGCAAAGCAACGCTCTGCGTAATGAAAATGTGTAGACACAGATATTTATTAATGTCGTCATTAGTATGTCCTCAATTTTCCAAATATCACACGAGTTACTCTGAGTTTGAATGCTCTCTCTTTCTTTCTCTCTTTTTCCAAATCGCTCTTCTTTCCCCGCATTTCTCTCTCTCTCTCCCTCTCCTCTGTCTCTCTATCAGACTGCTTGTCTGTGTCATGCTGTGGTGTTCTGGTTTGCGATTGCTTTGGCCGAGCTCTGTCTCTCCATTTGCTCTGGCAGCTGCAGCGTGTGTGGCCGCTCGCCTATGGCCCTTGCATCCATAATTTATACACGGGCACACGCACGTGCACGCGCCGCACACCACACACACTGCCCAGGGGCTACACCAGACTGTAAACTCCAATTAGCAGCGCTAGAGGCCAAACTCAATCTAGAAGATTGTGGAGGTGACTCCCCAGAGGAGAACCCTTTTTTTTTCTCAGTCTTTTCTTCATCAAGAAATAGGGAAGATCTCAATTCTGTTTCACACACTTTGCCGTGAGTGTGTGTGTGTTTGTGTGCATTTAGCCCTTTACTATATTCATACATCTCTCTCCTTCAGTCTTTTTCAGCCTGTCTGGTTTCCACTCTCTCATTCTCTCTGCATTGTCTCTGGCTTTCAAGCCGAGTGCTACTGACTGATAAAAATCAGAGCGTGTTCTGCCTGCCCAGCGTTTCCTCAGTATCACATTCTCTCTTTGTTCTTCTCTCTACCACTCTCCAAGGCCAGGGAGCGAGTGTGTGTGTGCGCTTGTCTGTATGTTTGTGTGTCAATGTGTGTATGTTTGTGTGTGTGTGTGTGTGTGTGTGTGTGTGTGTGTGTGTGTGTGTGTGCCCATACCACATAATTGGTCTTGATATCAAAGCCTCATATCTCCAGAGGGTCTCGCAAGGCTTCTCAGGCAACCTAGAGAGGACCTGATATCGCAGAATTTCCCAGATTATCTCCCCATTGGGATACACTGGGTTGAAGGGGAAACCAAGCCGTGGCCATGAAAGTTACGCTTAATCTGTTCTAGCGAAATACTGGCCTCAGTTCAATGACTCATTCAGTTTTATCTGTTTTTGTAGTAAAGACCTTCAAAATGGCTACTGAGCTTTCTTTACTTTAGGCTTTGCTGAAGTTCAGTTCAAGTCTTTGGGAAAACCTTTACCTGGAATGCATGCCTGAAAGATGCCAGCCTCCTTTTCATGCACTGAATGTACTCGACCTTTTATAGCATGATCTGCATTATTAGCTAGTACAAATTGGAGACTCACAGGAAAGACAAAAGATGTGTGATAAGCAGTCGGATTCACATCCACTATGTGAAAAACACGTTTTGGGTCCCTTAGTTTGCACCTGGTTTTCATTTTTTACCTCCGTCATCCCTTCTTCGTTTCGTCTTCATTTCATGCCGTACGTAGGCGTGTCTCGAGGGAGCGTTACATCAGGACAAAAGAAGCATTTGAAGGTTTTGGGTTGTTCCACTCTGCGCAACGAGACAGCTGCTAGCCAGAGCGGTGGAATGACTGCAAGTTATGGCCGTCTATAGACATAAAAGTGATTTGATGGCTTCCAGGGAGGTGCTTCACAACAGGCTCCTTGTCCCTCATTGATACTTGAGTGCTCCATGGACCTTTCAACACACTCACTCAAGAGAGAGGAAGATCTCACACACACAAACAAACACACACACACACACACATACACACAGATTCAGGCACTCTTAAGAATTTGTAGTGCACACAAGCACACACACTTTGTTTTGCCACCTCTGCCACAACTTCCATGTAGCAACATTACTTCTGACCTTTAAACAGACTATCCCCAAACACTCCCATACCCTTCTCCCACCTTGTCAGCCTGTTTCTCTCTCTCTCTCTCTCTCTCTCTCCATCTCTCCCTCTTTTGCCTTTTATTCATAGTTTTTGCATCTCAGGGCTCATACTATCTTTTCCCCCATTTTCACCACTCCAGTTCCACCGTTTCTCTGCCCTCCTCTAGTTCCTCAGATTGCTTCTCACCCCTACCTCTCTCTCCCTGTTGATTTTGCCCTCTCCCTAACCATCTGTTTTACTTTTCATCACCTTTTCCTGTTTTTCCATTTTTCACATTTTACGCTCCCTGGCTCAGAGGGAAGGTGAGAGTGGTTGCAGCACGATGCCTGGATTTGGCTTTGATTCAATCTGGACCAAATGTGCCAGGGAAGGAGGCTCCCGTTCTGGACCGAACCCCAGGCAGGAGATCTCTGTAAACACACACATAAATACACACCAGCCCCGTATTTACACACACACACCAGTGAATACATATTCATGCATGAACATAGATGCTTGCACTCACACACACAAACGCACACCGCTCACAAAGAGTGAGAAAGAGCGAGTGTGAGAGAGAGAGAGAGAGAGAGAGTTGCTCGTCAGTCCCCTAGCTTGGTCAACCTCTCCTGGCAGCCTGTCTCTTTAGAACTGAGTCTCAGGCTTCAAAGCGCCAGGCTAGTATGTGTATGCATGTGTTTGTGTGTGTGTGTGTGTGTGCACGCGTGTAGCTGTAAGCTTTTGTGTGTGTGTGTGTGTGTGCGTGTGCGTTTTTGAGCGTGCACCCGTGTGTTTGAACCATTCACGTGGGACACTGTAAAGAAGCCTCTGAAGTTCTGTTCCTTTGACTCTGTGAATCATAGAAAACCACTTGAATCATACACTGCAATCTAGCGCTCATCATTCACTGCAATCTACGGCTACACAGCCATTGAACTATGCCATAGAGTCTGGCATTTCTTACATTCGTCCACTTCATCTGTCCTCTCCATTTCACTCTAATTAATTCCTATATAGCAGAAGTTGCAAAGATAGAACAGAAAGAGAGGGAGACATAGTTGGAGAAACAAAGAGAAACAAATGCTCCAGACCTTACATAAACCATACATTTTATAACCATCATTATTCTAGTTGAATGGCTCTAACTACAAAGACATACCAATAGCAAAAACAATAATGCCTGCTAAATTGGCCATTAGCAGTAACTGGGGTTGTGACTGCAGAGTGTTTGTGCATGTGTGTGATATTTTGCAGAGGTGGACTCACCAGGACACTGGTGATTATATCCCTTCCTCTGATTCGTACTGTCGCTATCCATTCCCTCTCCTCCTCTCCTCCCTCCTTTTGCTACCCTTCTTCCTGCTGAATGAGGTCATATCTGGAAATGTCCTACATAATGTGTGTGTGTGTGCGCGCGTGTGGCGTGCGCTGCCACCCTCATACAGTCGCCACGGTTACAGGAGATGCCCCGCGGCACCCTGGGAGTCCAACTGTCACCCTTGCTTAGTGTGGTAATTAGGGCCCACACACATACATGCATATGTACACACACACACACACACACACACACACAGATACACGTGTAGAGGGAGAAAGTGAGAAGTGGAGGGAAAAGACAGACAGATTTTGGCATGCAGTCACTCTTAAAACACAGATACTGAAATTTTCTTCTCCAATACGTGACAGCAACGAACACAAAAGTGCCTTTGTAATCTCATCATCACATAATATTATCGTCCCTTACTCATAGCCTGATCCCCCTCCATCCACCCCACACACACACACACCAATATACATTCACTCTGACTGACAGCTGTGCTCCTCCCTCAAAACTTCTGTATCTCCACCCGTCAAAGTCACCACTGTCTGGCCCTATCCTACTGTCACCACCACCATGCTAACCTTAGTTATCACGCTTCACCAAGCGCCTAAGCTACACGGCTGCCTGAGAATGGTCTAGACACCACTCTCTCTTATTTCTCTCTCTTGCCGTCTCACACGCACACACACACACACACACACACACACACACACACAGTCTGACATATCCAGAGACAAGCATGTGAGTCAGTGCGTCAGACACTCTGGCACGTAGACAGTGACTGACTTACTTACTGACTTGATACTTTGACACTGACATGTAAGCGCAAAACCAGAATAGGACACAAGGAACAACCTTCTCCCTGCAAACAACACGCACGCACGCACACACACACACACGCACACACAAACACATACAACTTCAGAGCGAGGCTGACAAAATCCGCCAAGACAGTCTCTTGGTGTGGGGTGACTGTGTCAACTTGAGTAACAGGGAGGGAAGGCGTTGGTGTCTTACACGCTACTCTGCCTCTCACCAACCAGGAGAGACAGCCTGGCTGTCTGGAATGTTACTCGTCTTTTAGGTTTCAGGGATTCAGAGTTTGTCCTAGCAGGTGGTCTTGCATTGTACCGTGATGTGGAGAGAGAGGTGTCACGTGCACACATGCACACATGCACACATGCACAGAAAAAGACATACAAAGACACGCAGGGATGTCAGCAGAGGAATGTTGCTAGGTGGAATTGTGAGAAAGGCTCTGGGTGTGTGTCCTGGAATCGGACGACGGGGGAAGTTGCCATGGTTACCAGTGGAAGAGGAGAGGAGAGCAGAGATGGCGGAGCTCAAAAACTGTACTTGGCCACGTGCCTGCCAGAGCTATAGGGTTTAATGTGTCTGTGTGTGCATTATGTTTGTGCCCCTGAGTATGAGTAGACATCCCATATTAGCAAGTGCTTTTACATGAAATACAGTTCTTTATCCTATAAGATTATTTCCTGCAAAAAAATATATTAGGAGTTAGCTGTCACTCACAAAATGGGCTCCTTTTAAAGCCTGCATCAACATGCATCACATATCCAGGTTCTATCCATTTCATTTTCACCTGGCATTAAAAAAACTATCTCCAGTACCCACATGGAAATCAGATTGCTCTTTCCTTGGCAAAATGCAATTATGTGTTGACATCCTGACAACTTTCCACACACTTTCCACAATTATGCATACAATTCCTTCTCATGTGTCATTTGAACAAAGTCTACCAGGCACTATACAGGCTTGCAGCGATGTATGCAATAGTTCTTGTACTTCAAAAGCAATTTGCACACTGCAGGCAACAGCTGGTCCTCTGTCCATCTGTGCGGAACGCTTGCTCGCATCCACATGTGTACATCGCTTTCTTTTGAAATATTTCATTCATCTGTTTATTCAGATGAGGACAAAGACAAAAATGCTGCTGCTAATACGTTATAATATATACATAATACAAGCATATAACATCAGAATTGACTTTACTTAGCCATTTCCACTGATATGGTTGCGATATGTTGAATTGGAGTTCAAAATGTACTTACACTTGACTTCAAGTGTTTTTTTCCATTGAGATCTGCAGTTGTGTGTTAATAAACTTGATCCGGATACAATTTCTATGCCCAAGATGAATGCCTGGTATCAAGGGAGCTATGGTGTGTCTATGACATAGGCTACATATTGTACATTTTTGATATTTTACGACATATTATATATACTGCACCATAATATGCCAAAAATGTGGCTTTACATGTTAAGTCAATGCAGAGAGTATAGGAGAGAGTGACGTCCTCCAGCCAAATATTAATAATGGAACACATTTCAAAGCTTTTTCCCAGTGGGGAAAGCAACATTATTTTACCTGTGGCTTGTCTGACAGGCAGATCGAGAGCTGACAGGATCTCATTCAGGGACCGCAGAGCAGTGTGTTTGTGTCTGTGTGTGTCGTTGTGTGAGTGTGTGCGTCTGTGTGTGTGTGTGTGTATGTGTTAGATGTGTCATTTCTTTATGAGTTGGTGATGTGGCTTACGCTTGTTCTGTACCCCAAGGTATACACACACACACACATACACATACACAAACTCTCTCACTTTCTTGCTCTTCTTCCCATCTCTGTCAATCCCGATCCCTATATCTCACTTCAATTACTTACATATATCCCGGTTCCCCAGCATCCTCCCAGCATTTCACCCCTTTCCTCAATTCCTGCTATTTGCCGTTCATCCCTCCATCCCTCCATTTGTCCATCTCCAGACAGCCCTATATGTGTGTATAACCACATCAGGGAGCTAATAAAGCGGAAAGTAGGCCAGTAGCAATGGAATCTCATATGTGGTGTGCATGTGTGTGAGAGAGCGCGTGTATAGCCAACCTAACAGCTTCTTATCCAATAGCAAGATACTGCAACTATCCTCTTTCTATTGTCAAATGGGTTTCCTTAACACTCACAGGACATCAAGGGCCCTGTGAAATCACTTATTTCTTCCTGATTCTCAAATGCGTCTGATATTTCCTGGACAGGGTTTTTTTTAAAGAAATTATTATTGGTTCAAAAATGCTTTCATTTTTTTTATCCTGATGAAAATTTTTAGGCTTGTTAAAGGCAGCATGTTTACAGTTCACTTTTCATTATGTGTTTCTGGGTAATTGTGACCACTGATATAGTGTAGTGTACTGTATAGTGGTATTATCTTGTTTATAGTAATCTCATTCTCATGAAGACATGATTTTAATCTTATTATCTACACTGCCAAAACACATATTGTTTCTTTCTGTCCAAATTGGAGCCAAATCAAGTGCGAGTGAACAATGGAAGCGGGCTAAAGGGCTTTAGAAATGTATAGCAAGTATTTAGAAAGTAAGAATTATGTCTTTTTCAGTCTAAAACGAGGTCACTTCATTTTAGACATCAGTGAGAAGAAACAACATTGGTTATATTGATCTCTTTCTGTCCAGCTCCTTCCATGTTACAATGCAGTTTATCTTTGCTCCTGTTCGTTTTTTTTCTGCATTGGAAAGCTCAGAATTGGCTCTCCGTCTGTATTCTGCGAGTTACCTAACAGTGTGGGTGAACAAACAGAGGGAAATAAGACGGTGACTT
Organism: Gephyroberyx darwinii; assembly: GCA_900660455.1. NCBI lineage: Eukaryota > Metazoa > Chordata > Actinopteri > Trachichthyiformes > Trachichthyidae > Gephyroberyx > Gephyroberyx darwinii. The sequence continues at coordinate 38,060 of CABFOQ010007125.1, forward strand.
TGCGCACCGTGAGTCCATATGGCATGTTCGGAGCGCTGCAGAACTCGCGGAGGGAGGTCTGCTAAGGGAATGCTCAGAATTCGGAAGTGCCAATGTTCCCACTGCGCTACAGAGTGGCCAAATGACGCTCTGTAAGGTGAAACGCTTCTGGAATGCCAAGCTGCATCCTAGAATATTCAGTGCTCTGCGATCTTCAAAGTGTTCCAGAGTGTTCAGAGACTAGGTTCTAGAACATCCCGGCAGTGTTCTGGCATGTTCACATGTGTTTAGAAAGTTATGGCGGTGTTGTAGAATGTCCCAACAGGGTTCTGGAATGTTTATATGTGTTTCTGAAGTGTTCGTACCAGATGGAGAACGTCCCCGACAGCGTTCTAGAATGTCTTCGCTCTGTGTGAGTGTTCAGACGGCACTTCAGAGGGCTCCGGTTTGGGCTGTGTGCGTCACTCACTTTCAGACACCTCTTTCAAATGATGAGGATTACTTCCCAGCTCTCAGTTGCTCTGTAATTACATCGTTCTTCAACACATCTGCACTCAAGCACATACACACATGCACGCACGTGCACGTGCACACACACACGAAGACACACGCAGAGACACTCATAAATATTGATTCCATTTTATATGTGCTCACAGACACATGCATCACACATATGTACACACACACACACACACTGACACAAAGAGAGAGAGGGAGAGAGAGAGGGGAAAAGAGTGGAAGGAGGTCTGCCAAACAAAGTGAAAAACATCAGTGACAATAACAACAGCAGCACCCACTGCAGCACCGCAGCTTTCTCTCTCCTTGCCTGCCACTGCTCAGCTTTGTCAGTGAATATGTGTGTATGTGTGCGAATGTGTGTGTGTGTGTGTTGCACGTTGCAGGGAAGAATGCCAGCAGGCGAGGCGGTATCCAGGCCACTGCCTTGTTTTGATGTGGCCATGCTAATTAAAATAGGAGCTTTTTTGCCAACACTAAGAAAAATACACAGCAAAACGATGAAGCCATTTCAGTGTTTGAGAGACTGCGACTAAGCAACGGTTTGTGAGGGTGTGTGTGTGTGTGTGTGTGTGTGTGTGTGTGTGTGTGTGTTGCAAGGAACTTCAGTGTGTGGGAGTGTGCATGTATGATTCATCACGGGTCAGAACGCGTAGAATGCGTGAATTGTGAATTTTTTGCTGATGTTTTTTATGTTTTGTTAGGCTGCGGGATAAACACACCGGCAGAGAGGGAGCGAGAAAGAGAGGCGGAAAGAGAGCGAGGATGAGAGAGGCGGAGGTATAGCGGGGACGAGAGGGAGTCTTTTTTGGATCTGACTCAGACTACTGGCTCAGACAGAATGGTGACGTCAGCGCAGGCTTTACTGAGGATGGAGGGATTGAGGGAGGAACAGAGGGAGGCTGGAGATGACGCCCTGAGGGATGTAGGGATGAGAAAGATATTAAGGAGGAGAGAGAGGACCGGGATGGAGAGAGCGCGACAGGGCAGACTAAGACAGAGCGAGAGAGCGAGAGAGAGAGGAAAGACTTAGAGCAAAAGGGAGATGAGGGAGAGAGGAGAGCAATAAGCGGCCCACCACATATATCTGGGTCTGGCTCCGGAAGCTGCAGCTAAGTGGGTTTAAGACAGATAAACAGGCAGGAAAAAAAAAAAACGACAGGCGGAATGAGAGACAAAGGAGGAAGAACGGAGAGGAATAATTCCTTGGCGGGAAGGATGAAGACGGAGGCCGAGAAAGAAATTGGTTTATTATCTTAGGCTTAGGGAGAGTGAAGAGAAGGGAAAGGAGAGGTAGTGGAGACAGACAGAAATAGACAGAGGAGATAAGGTGATAGCGGAAGGAGAGAGAGAGAAAGAGAGATGGATTATGTCAAATCTTTGCTCTACACCCTCTGTTGAAAGCACCGGTCAGTAGCCTGCAATGCTTTACGACTCAACGGCGGGAGTTCCTCGAAATGGGGCTTTTTTTTTTTGCAGTATCACAAAGCAGATGCATCAGGGCTCTTTTATTTGATTTTTAAAAAATTTTGATTTCACTTTTGTGCATTTTGCTGTTTCTGATGTCATGCAGCTTCTGCACCCAGGTGACCATTTTTTTTTTGTCTCTTCTTTTTAGGATGAGACATTTGTACAAACCTCTTGAGGATTCTTGATTTCACCAGCAGCGTTTCTTCTTTTTTTTTTTTTTTTTTTGATGTGCAAATGAATTAATCCCCACAAAAAAACCCACTTGATAGCCCCTATTATCTCCCAGTGCGGTGACATCATCACCAGTGGACCATCTTTTACATCGTGAGATCATCAGTGAGGTTTTGTGCTCTGGTAGACCGCTGTGGGCCAGCCAGTCGTGACCATTGGTGGGTGTTGTGAGAGAAGTTGCG
>CABFOQ010007138.1:14106-26831 GCA_900660455.1 Gephyroberyx darwinii
AGCAGAGATACCAGTGCTTGTCTGTTTAGGGGAACTGTCCAAGAACCACATGATATACAGCAGTTTAGCTCCCTTGCTGGAGGGTTGCAAGTTCAAATACTCCTCCATTTGACCTTTTAAGGAAGTACGCTTTCCATATTAAAAAATCACATGTAATAATAAACATGACAGGACGGGAGTTATTTTCAGGTGTGTATTGTTTGCTGTCCAGGAGGATGGAGGAAATAGTCTCCTGGTCTGGATGCAAATCAAGTGTCTTGGATTTAGAACAGGCAGGACATGGGACAGCCCTCGAGGTCCACATTTGGCAGCCTGGCACAGTAAGGATGTGAGATAAGTCGGTGACCGTAGGTGAAGCGGAGATTATTTTTGGTCACCCTGGAAAAGAAACTGGAAAAGGTTTGTCTCTAGGCACACACTCACAGACAAGTTACAAGGACATGTGCAACACACACACACACACATACACACACACACACTCTACCCCTTGTTTCACACAATGATTGTTTGCATTAGGAATCATTTTCCAGTTGACATGGCACGTCAGAGCAAGCTGCTCTTCCTCGGAAGCCCGTTCCCCACTCCAAACAACCAGGGCTCCCTGTCTTGTCTGGCCACTGCCCACAGCCTGACAGTATGTCCTGTTTGTTTTAATGGCCCTGATGCCCGGCGTCCATGATGAGAACTAATGTCATCCATGTACAGCGGATGTCTCATGGCATTAACACCAGCTTTATCTCTGTGTTGTGTTGTAAAGAAAGTCTTACAATATGAATCATACAGTATATTGAGTTTTCCGACTTTGTTTCAATGACTTTCTATAAATAACTAGAACTAGAACAAAATGTAGCATTTTTTTTTCCATTTTTAAGGCAATCCTGGAACTATGTGTGGAATAGCCAAGGATGCTTTTTGGTGAATGAATGTTGATAACACAATATTTTGATGTGGAAATGTGATACATAATCGGAATACACTTAAATGTATTCAGTGAAATAAAATAGAAAAATACCCCCAAAACAAGCAAAGATAAATAATAAAATGTTGATGCAGAGGAATTCATGTGCTGGCACACATGGTTTGAGTATAGCCCATATGGTTTGGGTTTGGCATGGATTGGCAAAGCAGGGTAATGGTGTGTTATGGGAATTCATAACATTCCCAGTAAGGGTGAGGCTGCATGCACACTAAAGAGCACTGCTTGACCCAGCAGGGAAAGCTGCTGTCTCTCAAGGGGTGATTACCAGTGATATAGTAGCAGGTAAAAACCCACATAAAACCCAGTTCACCCATTACAGATTGTCAACATTTTTTATATTAAGGATTATATTAGGATCAGACTGATTCGGCTATATTGCAGTTTTCAATCTTTTCAATATAATTCTGAAAAATTGAAAAAACTGGTGACAACCCGTGAACAAGAGTCAACTGCAGTCTGAAGATTTGGTAGTAATAAGGAAACAACTGGTTCAGTAAAACCATGATCAGATCAAATTCAACAAGGCTAAAAATAAAAGACCTATCAGAGTGAGAATCCCATTTTTTCCCAAGTACATTTTACATTGTACATACTCCAGGAATTGACTTATACTGTGTCCAGGAGCATTTCAAAGTAAATGAATACTATTTATATATATAAGTAACATTGTGTCAGCACAGGAAAGCTTGTAGTGAGGGAGAGATTGGATGTTTTCATCATGGATCGTGGTTCCAGTAAGTCCCTGTGTGATGTCCTTGTGTTGTCAAAGATCTTCATTCGTTTATCAGTCACCATCAGCCTTATCAGGAGCGAGGGAGGAGGTGGGAGGAGAGAAGAGGAAGAAGCTCCAGAGAGAGGAAGAGTGGAAAGACGACAGAGGTGTTGTCGACGAGCCTTCCACACTCCACCCTCCCCCACAGATAGCTTCTCTCCCTCTCTGTTTCTCTTCTGTCTATCCATTACCCCCATTCTTTCTAGCTGTCTCTTTCTTTTTCACTCTATCTCTTTCTTTTTTCATTCTTTCTTTTTTCTTTCTTTCTTTCTTTTATTTTCACTCACACACACACAAACTTCTCACTCCTCTCCACAACTAGAACAGCTGAAGCTATAATAACATTTCACCCATCCATCAAGCACGGCCCACTTTGATCAATAAGCACTTTCGGTATACTCCATAGCACCGCACTGAACTTAAAATGCCTCCCCTCTGTCTCTGCCTGTACTTATCACTCTGCTGACAAAGCTATATTAGACCCAGAGGTGGATGACTATTATAATAGCTTTTCACAATGCATTTTATAGTGTGTGTGCACTGTAAATGGAATACATGAGAGATGATCTATGGCCACTGTGTATTGTTTTTTTTTGTCCTTTCAATTCATCTTGGAGAACCCAAAGTTGTTAATCCTATATATGTTAACAGTAAGTGTTTTATATATGGCAACAACATCATGGTAGTTAATCAGTGTTTTAATTCAGTGGATAATATGTGGTTACATGGGAAATACACTATTAGCACAGGCTGTTTTGTTTGCCCTTTTCATTTAATCTTAGAGACAGATGGAGTTTGTCAGTCCTGTATATCCTTTTCTAACACAAGGGGGTTGGGACAAAATACATGGGAATTGAACTATTAGCACAAACTGATTTCTTTCAATATTTTATTTCATCTTTCATTTTCTGTACATCAGAATGTGTTCTTAGTCATTATATCTGGCTGAATAAGGGTTAAAATGTGTCCTGTATAAGTTAATAACAGAATGTGCTTATGTAGTGTTTTGAACCTACAGTTTATACATCCAATGGTCACGGGTGTACACTCTCAAATTGTGCTTTGTTTATGCCCAGATGTAGTGGTTAAGAGTGGTTATACATATAAGTGGTTAGACAGCGCTGGCCTAAACTCAAATCCCATCAGAACCTACTTGCCTCTGTCTCCTGCCTGCCCACTCCTCTTTAAAAAAAAGTCTGTTGGCTTTAGTTAAGCTCTGTGAAAAACATTGCACCATTGTGAAGGGTTTGCACACAAAGCATCACGCAAAACTTCTAATTCAATGGTTTTCATGTGGTGTAAAAGAACAAAAATATATAACCCAGAACAGTTTTAATGTTCTTTTTGATCCACAGGACTTCTGCAAACTTTGTGCCATTTTGTTCATTTGTGGTTTCTTTCACTTAGTGAGGAAATAAACTTGCTTGTAATAAACAAGGGGGTAGAGACGTGCAAGAAGGTAAACAAAGTTAAGTTCTTTGAGTGTGTCTGGGAAGGAAAAGAAAAACAAGTCGGGACATTCATGCTAGGGCAGGTTTTTATGAATGGAAGTTTTTTCTAACTTTCCCCCTCTCTCTTTTTGTGAATGAAAAACAACTGGAAAATCCAGTATAAAAGCCCGCAGAATACCGAGCGCTGATTGGTTGCTGTGGCGCAAGCTCCGCCCATGGTTGCTAGGGACCCGGGCTACCAGGGTGCTGATTGGTTCATAGAGGGGAACCGAGATTTCATTCATAAGTCAGTGTATTCATCAGGACAAAGGCAAGAAATTTGAGCTTTTGAAAGAGGAAATCCACCAATCACCAACCTCCTCTGGCCCGAGCAAGAAAAGCAAGTCTTCCTATTATCCCAAATCTACTGTTACAGAAATGACAGCACCGCTGGCGTTCAAAAATCACCCCACTGCAATTTTAAAGTCATTCTAATCACATAAGTCAAGTCATTCTTGTCAAAATAGGGTTTGGTTTTGTTGCCGTCACTTGACTAAGACGCAACATCTGTTTCTTTTCACGCTGGGCCACAGTTTCCCCTCACAGCGCTGGACTGTTTCCTAAAGCTGAAAGTGCAGCCTGGTAATTTGGACCGAAGTGAAGAATATCCAAAAGGCTACCAAACAAGCCAACACATATTTCGTACGGAGTTTTATGGCCCGCGCGCGACATCATTTCTGTTTTTTAAACGTGAACGCGCATTTAATTCTGTAACCCATTTTAGAGACGCCAAAATAAGGCTGCATTTGAATGCCTTCTAAAAACAGGGGAAACTGCAATATTTCAATGCACACCTATACCTGATGTCTCGTGCGTAACGTGATGAGCTGTCTGTCACACAAAAAGCAGATTTGTAGCGGCAGAGAGGGCAGCAGCCCGCTGGGTAATCACTCGCCATCACTTCCCCTCGGCATTTTTTGTGAATGGAGCTCATTATGCATGCAGCCTCCACGCAGCTCCATTCACAAGCAGCGCTCGCTCTCCCTGCAGGCTGCGTGGATCTCACTCAACTCAGCCTAAATGACCACAAACGGTTAACGGATGGATTATAAGATGGATGGATATTTGGACCAGCAAGTGCCTTACACTTTAGCAAATGTACGTATGGACGAACTCTTCTATTACTGCAATGTTTTGGCTAATTTTATGACTTGGCTACCGGGCTTTCTCTTTCTCCTTCTCGTCCCTGCACGAGTTTTGGTTGAAGCAGCTGCGTGCGCGATGGAAACTATTTCTCAGTACGCTTTAAACTATCATGAAATGTTCAGCAGTGTTGCACACACTAAAGCATTGTAGATATTGCATTTTACAATGTTTGTCAGCGATCTCCTACTATGGGTAACTTTGGTTGAAGAACGTGTCCGTGCGTGCCAAATGGTCACTTACTTGAGGCGCAGAGCATTTTGTTTTTCCAGGATTACAACTGGGAAATGCGCTGTTTGCTTGATGTTTACCTAGTTGCAGTGGGCTATTGGCTCTGATTTCTAGTTTATGGCATATAGATATTATTATTATTATTATTGTTGTTGTTGTTGTTATTGTTACTATTGTTATTATTATTATTATTATTATTACTAGTAATAGTAGTATCATTTGCCATTATTATTGTTGTTGTAAATGTTATGATTGGTATAACAATAATAATAATAGTAATAATAATAATAATAATAATAATAATAATAATAATAAATCTGCCATAGTGGTGCTTGTTGCATCAGTTTGGTTAGATCTCACCATACTTGACATGGCATTACCTGTCTTGACAATTACATACTGGAGATGCCCTATTGGAGTGAGTTTCTCACTTCTCTTCTGTAATATTTTTGGTGTTCTGCAGAAGTCACAAGGAAATGGGCCCCTAAATAGACTGTTGATGGCAGCGAAAAGGAAATACATGGACACGGAATTACCCCCTCAGGAATCTGAAGGTAAAGTAAGAGCTCTAAGGAAGTTCACAATGGCCTCAACTGCCTTTAAATGACATGACATCAGGTTTACATAGTACTTTACCGACCTAAGCAATGCCAGACTACACGTTACTGTATTCAGACATGATAGAGATTATATGACACATTCAGAACTAGACCACATCAATGGCAAGTAATGGTCTACTGGTGACTAAGGTCTTAAGGAACCTTTCAAGTTATCATTCTGCAGGGTGCTAATCATATATCCCTTATTTCTGTCTTTCTTTTCAGACCTCTTCCAGGATTTAAGCCAACTCCAAGAGACATGGCTCACAGAAGGTGAGACTTTTAATTTTTCCTTTTAATTTGCACTTTTCAGTGATGAATATTGCCCTATTTATGACGACAATGATGAAGCTGAATGATGTGGCTGTCTGCAAAATATGGTGAACAGAGAAATATGAAAAATACAGAAATTCTATTCTATTCATACATTCATACAACAATTACACACAAGTATTACATGTGTGCACTGCTTTCATCAGTGTTTTTCACTGTAGAATTAGCCTTAGTCAGCCTTGGAGAAAGTTGTTTGCCAAATGGCTTACACAGCATTTTAACATGACTATGAATTCTCAAGTTTCCTAATTTTCTATACAACAGTATTTGGTATTAAAGCATTGGATGCAGGTCCACTGCTGAGTGTAGCAATCCTCTGGTAAAAAGATGACCTCCTAAGTTTAGGAGGGTTGAAGTTGCCATAAAGAGTCTCATGGGGAGCCAAAACTTTCTGATGCAACACACATGCTCATAAACTATTCAACAGCAAAAAAGAGAGAAAAAATGTCCAGCTAGAAAGAACACAGACGGGACATTATTAGCATTGAGCATGTCCTATTTTGGCCATGTTGGCATGTAGTGTGCGTGCCAGCCAGCGGCCAATGCAAACAAACAGGGTATTTGGCTTGTGTCACTCAAAGGCGCATAGCGATGAAATGCAGCCCAGTTGGAGGCAATTGTCAGCTTGTAGACTTTATAAGTACAACGTTGACGTGAGCTCTAATAGAGCAATTATATGTCAGGACGGGACAACAACACAGAGGTATGAGTCATTAGGCTTGTTTGCTAAACCTGGATCAGAGCAGTGGGAGGACATGTGCTGTGCTGTATGTGCTGAAAACTGCATGTAAAAAATGAGAATTGTGCCATAAGATGTGAATTTGTTGTCCCAGTTGGTTTGATGCCCTTTGGTGTGGAGAATTAAAGGGCAATGCCACTCAGTTTTGACATTTACCTTTTAATGTGAACTGTATTGACCTGATAAAGTCTTGTGCTGGTTGTGGCAAAAACTGTCATTGAATACTCCATGAAAATATTCTGGGTGTTGTTCTCATGCAGTGAGGAACTAGCTATACAGTGTATGGGTGGTGCCCTGTGCCACAGAGCTGCTGTTATGGCCGAAGGGGATTTCATAATATTTCTAAGCATGAGAAATTGCTTATGTCGCCTTAACACAGAACAGCATTTCATTTGTTGTGGCCAAGATTTCAAACAGACTCCGAGAATGAGACTTTGAGTCATCTATAAAGAAGGACAACAAACCAGGGAAGTCAGGCCGATGCAATCAGACACATTGAGGAAGCAGTTGTGCCTGAGTTGAGCAAGACGTTTAAATGGGGCCTACTCCCTGGCCAGCTACTGTTTATGGTGTGAGGCAAACAATGCTGGTTCCACCTCAGGTTTCGCACCTTTTCTCATGCAGTGTCAAACTAGCAAGTTCACTTCACACCAGCGTCTCACAGACAAAGACAGAGCCAATGCCAATAAAACTGGCAACAATGGGACCCGCTTCAAAGTCTGATCCCTTGAATGCCATTTATTTGTATTGACAGATTTGGCTACAAAGGCCACCATTAAGTGATATTCTACATTTACAGCTATGGTGGCAGTGTAATGTAATGTTGTGTTGTTGAGAGCGAGAGAAAAAAAAATCAGGACGAGAAGATGGTAGTGTAACTTTATCAAAGTGTTATTTAACCCTAAGTACTGGCTTGTTTTTCGGCTTCCCTGGCTAAGACCTCTCCTTTCCTGTTGCATTAATTAAAGACCATATCATGACTGATTGCAGTTGTGAGGGATTCACCAAGATTGTAAAAACTGCATAGCTGGAGGGAGTTTTTTTTTTTTTTTGCCCAAAGAGAGCGGAAGAGAGCGAGGCAAGTACTGAATGGCCAGAGTTCAGGAGCTTGTCACATCTTGTCTCAGTGGCCTTTAGGTTTATATGACTGAGGTTGCCTGGCTCCGCCCAGGATCTCCAACCGAGAGAAAAAAAGTCATTCAAGGTGCCTGGAAGCATAGAGGGGAACATGCGTCTGCGCTCGTATAAACCGACTTTCCTTCTTGTGCTGACTTGCATCTCAAAGCCCCTGACGATGTGTTCCTGGAAACAAATCAGATACACATGTATGCACGCATACACACACAGACACACACACACACACACACACACACAAGTGCGCAATCACACCCACGTATAAAGACACAATGAGGCCACGTAGACACGCATATAACAGGAACACACACACAGATGGATACGCGCTTACTCGCGCACACACACACACTCGCTAAGAACCAGAGATGTGATCTTGTCTGACGCTCAGACATCCTCAACATTGTTCTCCGTTTTACTGAGTGAGGTCCAGCATGTTCCATTTTAGACATGTTGAAACTAGTGGAAATGATTGATTGTTTGATCTGGAGGACTAAATATTGGCTTCTGCTCTGTCTCATAAAACAGCTTTATTCTTCTCCTCAGGGCAAAAGACTGAAAAGTTAAAAGGGGGTAATATTATTACTGTATAGTAAGCCACAGGATGCGGCATTATATAAGAAATCAATGTCATTTATCTGAACATGCTCCAAAACGCCATCATCCGGTTTCCTCTGCACAGGAAGGAGGAGCATGACTACAAGAAAGAAAGTGGATTTGAATTTCTTATTTCCTCTTTTCTCCCTCTCTTTCTCTCTCGCTCTCTCTTTTGGTTTCCGTGCTGTGTTTCATGGTCTGGAACACATAGTGGATGAAGTGAGAGAGGAGACGCTATTGAGGTTGAATTCTCGGTTAGATTTCGTTTCTTTTGCTCGGCTGGGTGAGGTCACAGGCCTTGGCACAACGGTCACAGTGAACCTACCGTTTTTAGACAGAAATACAGAAGTACTGCAATTCATATACGCCTCCGTTTTCATTTGAATGAGATTAAAAATGGCTTTGGTGACATCACAGAATCACGTAGCGAGACAAGGATGCTGAAGGGGATACATGTACCCACGCCATTTTGTTTTTTTTGTTGGCCATTATGGCCCAGATTAGGATCGTGATATTTAATGATAGCCATCAACTTTTCCCTACCAGTTAGCTTGTACCATGACGTAAGTGTGAGTCCCAAGCTATGGAAACACTTTAGAAAACCCCAGAAACTGTTGTGGAGCTGGAGCAGTGCCAGATTAAAAGGTTGCTGGCCCTGGCTCCGCTCTAGGTTTAGGCTTAGGCCATTAAGCCGAGGATAGCGAATTAAATGGCAGTGTGCTCATGGCTCAGTGGGTGAATTTGACCTCCTCACCCCTATTGGGGCGTTGGCAGTCGAATGATGGGGCTTTTCTAACCTGTTTGTGTGACTAAAAATCCAAAGCTCCAATGGACAATTGTGAATGGGTTTGGATTCCTACAATAAGAACCATACAATAGTGTCTGTCTAGCTCCACTGCACCTGGGCTTGGCATCGCTGAGTGCTAGTTCAGTCAGGGCCTAAATGGGCCTCATTATGAGAGCATGCCAAATCAGGACCGCTCATACTTTATGAAATTGTATATCTACTGCAAACCACTAAGTAATTGTATCTCAGATCAAGATGACACATGTACACATACTATATCTATGTATTGACTTATCTATTTTTAAAAATCGTTTTTTACTGTAAGCTGGCTGTATATTGTTTCTGAGTGGCACTGTAACCGATATAGGTTGATATATGAAGTGTTTCTACAGTTACCGCTCGACGAGAGAAGTAGTGAGATCACATCTTTGCACTGTGATTAAGTACTGCTGTAGAAAACACATCACTAATTCACTACAGATAATGGCCATGTGACAAAAAGATCTAAGTAGCACTTTAACCTTAACTCGCTCTCGGTTCACCCCCACTTCCCCTCTCGCCTTTGGTCTGTGGTTTCCTTGTTCGCTAGCCACTTCCAGTATGACCTTAAGAGTGAGTCCTCAAAGCCATCCGAACAGGTGATGAATTCCAGAGCACTTCCAGATTGTCAGAGAAAGTTTCAGTTTGGGACAGAGAGAAGTTGCAACATTGTAGTCAGCTACTTGGCGGATTTCGTCACTCGTTTAGCCAGAACAGCCTGTTTAGTCTGTTTTCAGTTTCTATGATGGAAATAGAATCAAAGTAGTACACAGCTACTGTAGTTGTACAGAGCATTTTTTTCCGAAATGGTCACAGTTCAAGTCAGTGTCAAAATGTCACAGTGTCAGGCATCAGATCTGCTGTTGGGGGAAGGGGAAAGGCAGCTTCACCTCTATTGATCTGCCATCAGCTTGGTTCAATAGATAGTCTGTATGAGTGACAGTAACTCTCTCTACTGTAAGTGTGCCTCTCAGCCTTTTAAATCACCCTGGGCTTTCAGTCATGCATCAACTCGGACCATTGGTCATGATACTGAACAATGGCTCACCAACCAGTATTTACCATCGGTGCATTCTAACTCTCATGCTGAAACTGTAAATATCGGTGAGCAGTAAAGGTTGCATTCTACCTTTGTGGTAATGGCCAACATGTGTTTTTCATTGGCTGCAATCTCTAAGCTACAGTCAAAGGTCAGTACTACCAAGAGATGTCAAACGCTACATGAAACACGGGTGGCGAGTTAGTAGCCATCTGTGATGCCACTCTGGAGCTCCACACTCATCTTGACTATGGTGCATTGATCTGTGGATAAGAAAAGTGCTGGCATGCTGCAAAAGTTGGGGGGTGAAGGTCGTTTAGAGTGAGGCACGGCCTGGCTATGACTCGGGTTTCAAGCCCAAGGAAGGGAGAGAGAGAGAGAGAGAGAGGGAGAGAGACAGAGAAAGAGAGTCTGGCTTGGTCTGAAATCTAATGGCTAGATTATAATGGTTCCTCTTTTTTCTCTTCTAATTTCAGCTCAGGTTCCTGACAGCGACGAGCAGTTTGTTCCTGATTTCCACTCTGAGAACTGTGAGTACCGCACTCTCAATTTGGGTGTTCCCTCTATGCATTTTAGGTGTGTGTGTGTGTGTGTGTGTGTGTGTGTGTGTGTGTGTGTGTGTGTGTGTGTGTGTGTGTGTGTGTGTGAGTTTTGTTTGTGCTTGTGTGTCTATGTCTGTCATTGGGTGGATTTAGACATGCACCAAATATCTGATTTCCTGACTATATGTGGCACAGATCGGAATTTTTTTTTCATTGTTGTCCAATCAATCAGATATTTTAGAGATCAGTGCGTGATCCACAGAGCTGTGCATGGACAGCCTCGCCAAACGATCTGATCTGAAAATCTGATTTGGCCTTTTGGCCTTCTAGTGGAAATCCAGCATGTGTGTGTCTGTGTTTGTATGTGTGTGTACTTGCCCTGCATGCTCTCGAGAAAGTGGGGCTGAAACCAGTGGCATGGGGTCAGATTTGGGTTGTGAAACTGCCAGAGGCTTGGAGATACTGTAACTCGCTGATGTTACAGTAATCTCTTCGGGAGGCAAAGCCTTGCAGAGACATAAGGCCTAATGACTGAGTCATCATAAAGTGAATTTGGATGCCAGTATTGTGCAGTCATCCATTTGCATGGCTTTGAAAAGCTGAATGGGTACGGCCCAGGAAACCAGTAAAAGATCATTCAGGGCCCAGGTACAAAGATGGCCCTTTGTGCAGATCGGAAGGTGTAAAATGGGAAAGCAAATTCCTGGGCCGCACAACTGAGCGACTGCGATTTGAATGGGTTTCCCTTTCTCGTTGTGTGTCTAAACAATGGCGATTCAGGATCTGTGTGGGAGTGTGTGCGGCGCTCTACAAACATGGGTTTCTCTGTCCCATTCATCAAACGACGGGCTTCTCCATCCTTAATAGTGACACTGACACTGGAATAGTTAACGTAGCGACTTAAAGAGAAACTGAAACGCCTCCAAGAATAATCTCATCCCAAAAGCAAAACTGACAGCCTTCAGCCCCAGTCAATGGCATTTCCTCCGATTCAAACCCGCAACGGCTTTTGTGTGTAAACATCGTGCGATTTAACCAGCTCGAAGTCACAACTGGTGAGCCCCTCGGTGACACATGCCCTGTGGAACATTGTCCCTGTCTGTTGGCCAACAATGAGGAGGAGGAAGTGGAGATGAACCCCGGGGCACGCAGAGGTCATGTCTACTTAACCCCCTGGCCTGTCAGCCAATCAGCTGTCAGGGCCCCCGCTCACGGTTGACCCGGGTATGATCAGCAGGGTCAGGGGGGCTCGGGTTTGACGGGCAGCTCACTTATATGCTGTAGAGACATTCCTGTGTTGACAGACAGTGTCCCTGCTGCTCACAGTCAATGGCCACAGAGTCCAGTTAGAGCATCTCTATTCATCTTCGACTGGCGAGAAACCGAAGCTGACAAGCCACCACAGATAGATTCATATGTGTGTTTGTGGTAGGGCCTGTAGGGGGTCTATTAAAGACATCAGTGTGGCTGTATAAAAAGGCTTATCTTTTCCCATGCCAGGTTGACACGCTCGCTGTGTAGTGTAGCTCGCAAAACAGGTGAGTCACATGTTTTGGAAACCTCGGCACAGAGCAAAAGCAAAAAGCGGCGCCCTGATCCCAGGTGACCAGAGTATAATTGAGGCTTGTATTGAAACGGCGCTCTGGTAAAATTCATCATTGTTGTTTACTGAGTCAGGTTGTTACCTGCATGGGTGTGGTGTTGACGGAAAGGGGGGGTGAGAAGGAGGGAGGGAGCGAGGGAAAGAGAGGCAGAAACATCGAGACGTGTTGGAATGCTAGATCAAGGGAGGGGAGGGGGCAAAGGAGGAACGGGGGGGACCAGGGATTGTGCAATACCTGCACATCTGGTAAATCTATCTCATCTCACCCCCGACTCATAGCTAACAAGCGTGCTCTGTCTGCAGGCTGCCATTGAGGGAAGGTTATGTAAACACACAACTTTTATGTACTTGCTGACCTGCCGGTGTGTGTTTAAAGCTAATTGAGCCATTGGCGATAACAGCATAACAGCACAATATACTTTCCCCTTGAACGAATAAGAGTGACCACGCACAGAAACGAGCTGAAGTCTCAAAGAGGGACGTTTCCATACAAACTGCTCACCCAAATTAAAAAAAAAATAGAGTTAAATTAGAGTTAAAACAAAGGTGTTCTAGTGGACAAATTGAGTGAAAGACCACAGTTGGGACGTTCGCTGAGGCACAACTTGCGTGGAGAGCCCGTTCTTCTTTGTCCAAGTATGTTGTTTACACTTGGAGCAGCCCGAGAGATGTGACCCATTCATAAATTTTCTTCCCTGCGT
>CABFOQ010007140.1:3670-13809 GCA_900660455.1 Gephyroberyx darwinii
AGAGAGATCTCTTAAATTATTTACACTCAGAACCCTCTAATTGGTATCAAGTTTTTAAATGGGGTCAAATGTTGTGGTGCAGTTTCATGCAGCTTGTCTCTTGCCTCTAGTCTATATCATCACATCTGATGGTATAGCGCTACTGCTCCATTGGGCTTGAACCCCTAAATGCTTTACTTGGCTATTGACTGAGGTTATGCTCTTTGACTGGGAGAACGCACTGAACCAAAGTGAAGCAGGGAAAAGAATGTAATACAATAGCTATGATAGTGCTGGATTGCGTTAGTCCATCTAACCGGGTCCATTACACAGAGAACATGCTATGGGAGATTTGTTGAGTCACCAACATCAAACACACACACGCACACGCACACGCACACGCACACACACACACACACACAGCCCAAGGCGGTGCACAGAGCTGGTATTAGATTTAAGCCCCCTAATAAAGCCAATTAGAATTATACTATACGCTCATGAAGGTAACCTTATGGAGGCAAGTCTCTCACCTCCACACATACACACACACACACACACACACACTTTCAAACTAATGTACACATACTTCAGCCACACACACAATTCTTAAACTGTGAGGAGAGGAGAGGAGTACAATTAAGTCCCAGCTGACAAAAGTAAGTGACCGTGAGAATGTCAAATATCTCCTGCCTCTCCTTTTTGAATAAATGTTCATCCCTACACTGTGCCATATTTCTAAAATACACTCTGTTTTCCTATAGATTTGTTTTGACGGTGCACCTCAGGTGCCTGAGTGCCACAGTGGGAATGGTCTATATTCTCCGCCTGCCCGGCAGGACATTCATCGAACTCAACACAAGCTATTTGGAGGTTTGGGGAAACCAGAGGGCCCTGAGGAGCGAGAGGAAGATGACGAAAGAGAGAATGCCGAGGAAGAAGAAGGACACGAAGAAAGAGCTAAAGAGGGAGTGAGAGAGGGAGATGGAGCGTTACACGATCCAGCAGTTGCCGTGGTGAGGTCTACGACGAAGACGGACGGGACAGGATATGGCCGCTCATCAATCAAATCCAACAAGGGGGATGAGAGGGAGGGTGGCGGGACAGCAGGGCCTGGGGAGCTGAGGAAGGAGTGGTGCAGGAGGGGAAGAAAGGAAGAGGTAGTCTTCACCACTCTGCATCTTTTACCCAGGTCAGAGAGAGAGCGACAGAGGCCCTCAGCCATTGCCCTGCCCAGGCTGACAGGGCAACAGTCTTGTAGGACAGTTGTGGCTGAGGGTAGACAGGTGAGTCCAAACAAGTCCAAAACATGTCTATGATGAAAGTGCAAATGTACTTGGTTCAAAAACTTAGAATTAATATTGCAAAAGACTTTTTATAGCTAGTTAACAAGATTTTGGTCCAGCTTGTCACTGTTGTGTTTTGACTTCCTATGAGAATGCAGCACTATGTCCAGAAAGGGATAATACCCTCCAGGTTTGGTCAGTTTTAAAAGCATTTACAAAACTGCAAAACTGTTACAACCAGACAAGAGCTAGTAAAGTGGTTTTATGCTTCTACAGGCAATATTCAATCACTTTAGACTTGGAACACGAAGGCAAACATTATATGGTTGGCAGGCAGCAGGTGTGAATTAGTGCACTACTGCAAGAAAAGAAACTTGCAAAAGTTAGCAGTTAGCAGTGAAATGAAAAGCCTTCGTCTCCCCCAGCTAGTGATCAAGGCTAGTGAAAATAGTGGTCCTCAGAAATAGAATTGTGTAATCAGGGAACCATCATCTTCCCACTTCTGCATCAAGACATGCTTGCATGCAGTCGGCCTGCCAGTGATACAGTCAGCATTGCAAATGTTAGCACAAAATCTGTGATTGCAGATCCAGTAGCTTAATGCATACTTTTTCCACAACGTGAATCTTAGTTGCAATAAGATGAAGCTACCTGTTTTGTGTTTATAGATATATTAATGCCTCTAATATCTTTTCCACAAAGTTCAGTGACTGGAAAGCAAAACACAATTGCCTTTTGAAGATCTCAGAGTAGAGTGGGCAGGGCCAAAGAGTGAAAGCTCTGCTGTTTTCACATCTTTTCTTTTTTCTGTTTCATGTGTTTTTGTCTCTTTAGGAAAAATCCACACATCTGTCGAGGTTGGTCCACAAATCTGGAAGTGATAGTTGTGTTTTGCTGAGTCCCAGGCCCAAACCCAAACCTCCTGAGAGACGTTCAGGTCTTGAGGCTCAGACTGGTGAGCCTTCTTTTCACCATGAAAGCTCAAGACACGGCCGTGGCCTAGAGGCTCACATTCATAAAGCTTCTTGTCACCATCCAAGTTTTGGAGTAAGTGGCTATCCAGGGGGGCAACAACAAGTTCAGATATTCTCCCCCCTCCCACCGGGACACCGCCTCAAAGCCTCCCCCTCTCCAACTCTTTCCACTTCAAGCCCCATTAGGCAGAACCAACAGAATCAGAGCTACCAATACCAAAACCATCAGAACCACGGTCCTCTTCACAGAAGAGCTGTTTTTTCCTCCACTACTTCTTGGAGAGATTCTGTGTCTCCAGATCCAGTTCTGTCCCCCAGAGAACCTGGAAAAAATAGCTGATGTTTTATTATTTGAGGCACATGTGCATGAACACACTTATCTGGCAGGTTAAATTAAGATCTCATCACGTTTTGTGAGCTATTTGAAATCAAGATCTGTTTATCGCACAGCCACCAGGCCTCCCCCAGAGGACTCACAAGGTATCCAACAAATCAGATTATCTAAAAAGTTTTTTCCAAGATGCCTCAAAGACAACTATCCATGGAAACACAATGAGCTTTTTTGGGGACCGCAAAAAGGCTGCATGCTTTGGGCTTTGAGGTGACGTTGCCCTTGAGCGTGAATTAAGGATCAGCCTCCCTCTGCCAACCTCTGCCTTTGTTGATGCACCTCTAAAACAGACTCCAGATCAGCGTTGACAGGCTTTATTTTACCCCATACTATGTTTTGGCTAATATGCTTCCCTCAGCCAAAGACACACATGAACTGTGACCCCATCTGAATGCTAGACTGTACTTTGGAATGGCAGTGAAAGCCCTGTGTCGCAACCACAACCACAACCTGGACATGAATCACCACATCTCAAAGATCCACTGTGTTTGCAGAACGCCGGAGAGGCATGAGTTGTTTTTGTTTTTCCCTTTGCGTACTACTGAGCTGCATACTCTGTCTAAGTTTTAATAGTTGTGTTAAAGGCATAGTGCCTTCGATCTGGCCCTCTTGTAAGACATTTCACGGTTGAGTGTTTTCAGGGCTGCCCATGTCTGCAGTATCAGTCACATGTGCGTGCTACTATGGCTCTTTTGAGTGTGAGAAATTGATTTGGCGCAGAGATATTACTATATGATGAGGTCTCTAGCATCATTACAGTAAACGGGACTTGGTGTGAGTCCACAGCCTGCTTGGTTCAGGCTACTTTGCTTTTTTTTTTTAGTCTTTAACAGGACACTTAAAACTCTTTATCTGATACTCTTCAGTGAGTATGTTCTGTAGGCAGACTGATATTTTTTCACGGTGAATACCAGTATCACATGGTATTTCCTCTTCTTACGGTTCTATTTTATTAAGATTTCATCATGTGTGGTTCATATTGCAAAAGCTGTTGTCACTTTTTTGTATTCTTTCAGATGTTTTCACACAATGAAAAGGGCCTTTTGTCAAATAAATCAGCACAATATGACATACTGCCAATGTTCGGTCGTAATATGTAACTCAGTAACATGTTACAGTCATGGCATTACTCTTCCCAGTAATTAATAGTGTAAGAAATTACTGTTTCAATTTCAGTACTAATATCACTGCTACAAATAAAGTCTTATATCAATAAAGTCTATGTCCTGGTTTGTTTTCATCAGCATTAGTCGTCCCAGTTGGACAATGGAGCCCGACATTGCACACTAGCATCCAGTAATGAAAGCATTGAGACATCCGTCCTCATCCCACCCCGTCATCTATTTCACTCCCTATGGTTTGTTTTGGTGTGTGTGAGTGAGTGTCGGTTGCGTGTATCACGTCTGCGCCCTGCGAGACTCCTGCCAATCGATTCAAGGTGAGACCTGTCGATTAAACACCCTGAGCTGTGCTCTCTACCTAACCCCAGGGTGATTCAATCCCACCCCTTACACACACATACACACCCATACACAAACACATGCGCACACACTTCACCTGCCATCCATCAATACTTCCATCAGGGCCTCTATTGATCCCCTGCATCCACCCTCTTCACCCCATGCAGTACCACATAGGGGCCAGGACAGCGCCTGTGCAGGTTTAATTTCTGACAGATTTACAATAAAGGTGAAGTTATTATTTAACTCTTCCGGCTGTGGTGTGCTCTTTGATTTAGCACCCCAGGAGAAGATGAGTTACAGCCGACATGGAGAATCTGCTGGGGCTGGGATGGTAGGCGCCCGGTTCATAACTCAGCCGCCGAATGTGTAGTTAGTCAATCACTTGATCTGTAATCACAAATGCTGCCAGAAATTACATGAGTGATGAGCTGTAATAAAAGCACTTACTTTTCCTGCTCTGTCTCTTAAGTGTTATTGGCAGACCCCTCTCTCCCAGGAGGCCGTGGCTGTGAAACAAAATCCCGATATAAACTGCCTCATTGGTCCCTGCCTCACGCTCTCTCTGGTATATGTGTGTGTATGTGCCTGTGTGTGTGTGTGTGTGTGTGTGTGTGTGTGTGTTAATGCAAATTGTTCCCACTACAGTGTAATGCAAAGCTCTTTTGACAGTGTTTTTTCCATTTGTGGATTGCTTCGGGACAAATGATCCTCACTCCAGTGAAGAAAGAGTCGTCTTCTTCTTCTTCATCACTTTTAATCTTTACTTTGCAGAGGTGCAGGGAAATACACTTCCCTCCACCACTGTGTTTTAAGACAGGCCAGACACTTGAATAAACAAATAATAACATGGTCTTTTTACATGAGGATGTTTTCCCTTATTGTTTTTCATATCACATTTTAACATTAATTGGTCCATAAAATTGTATTATATTAAATAACATTTTTAAATATGTTGCTATGGGCTACTTTATCACTGCTGTTCAACTTTTCCCACTTTTTTTCATGTCTGAATCTCATCGTAGCCAATCATGGCATGATAAGTTATAGCGTATCAATGATTTGACCTTATGTACAGGTAATCAAACATCGCAGGGCAAAGACACAAACCTTTCTTCGACTCACTTTGATTCCTGGCTACACAGCCTTTGGCAGGAGGTCATGCATGACAGTTTTATTGATACGGACCTCTGTAATAATTACACATCGTCTTGCATGCACTATTGATCAGGCCTATTGATAAAATCATATTTTACTGTAAAGGTCTGTTGATGTGATGCATTACAGCATGAATCTCTCTTCTCTTCTTCGCAGCGAAATGTTGAAACTACAGCTGAGTGATGGATGCTCCCACAGATAAACACATACACTTTTACACACACACATACGCGACTATTTATATCCATTGTTTGAATGGGGTAGTAGCAGACACAGGTTAAAGACAGACAGAGATATGATGATATCCATATCTTTAGTCCATCCATACAAACAGGCGATCACATAGGGATGACAAGTGGGATCTCCTATCCAGCCCAGCTCATATGATGTGATATATATGCCAGGATGTTTATGGAGTCACTGCTCCATCTTATCATGATTTGTATTGTCAGTGGGGGCTGAATCTGCATGGTGGTAATAGATTCTGATGTGGCTCAAATGCCCCGTGGTGAATGGGAATAGAGATGAATGTGACAGAACGTGCAGAACTTGTCTTGTATATAAACTGCCTTCAGAACTGTTGTTGTCACAGGGAGGGAGGGAAATATGGGGGAATGGTTGAGGGGGTATAGGGAAATGTCATTGCTGGTATTAAAATGGGAACAATATGATCCTCAAAGTTGACCTCCACGGTCTAGGTAATGAAATCAATATAATTTCCTGGGGAGAAACATTCCATAGTTTTGCTACCTCACTTTTGCTGATGTTAAAGAGGTTTTTAATCACAGGCTAATGGAGACTAAACAGAGAGAAAGTGTCAGCTAATATACACTGGTGCCTATGGTGTAGCGCATTATCACCCTTTGATCTTGCCATGGAAAAACATAATACGCGCAATAAAGGGAAAGAGCAAATTTATTACTATTGGAGGAAAGGAAAATATGCCTTTATGGTTCAGGTTAAAATGTGGCTCACTAGACCGTGTTTCCGTTTTGGCCGGCAGTTCAAAAGCATGTTTTCTTTTTGGACTTTTCTCTGGCTGGATGCTGAACCACTTGGGGGTAGTTCGGAAAGGCTGTGGTGCACTGGTGACGGGCTGGTTTTCACATTTAAGGAGCCAAAGGGACACGGGGAGCATGTTCATGTCCAAGAGGCCTGCAAAACTTTGAAAGCCTGGATATGGAGTTAAACCCTGGCCCAGTCAAGGCCCCCCCAGAGCGGCTGCTCCCGCTAAAGGCCGAACAGCTTGTCTGGCTGCAGCACAGGAATGTCGTTCTGCGGAGGACAGAGGAGGGGAAATTGATCTTAATCAGTGGTGATTTGTTTTACAAGCTTAAAAACTGCTATAACCTGATCTGTTTTTAGTGTCCTGGTATTCTGATGAAAGTAACAGCAGAGGTGTTTTCATTTCCTTTGATTTCTTATCCAAGCCAAATCTATGGAAGCCCATTAAAGAAGAATAAAATAACACTTCAATCAGAGCACATACAGACATAGACATACAGTGAGGAACATTATAACAATAAAGCAATTGTTGTTTGTAAAATTATTAATTAAAATTACAAAAAGACACCATTATTTTTTCTTTACTTTTTAAACAGTTTTTTCACAATCACTTAAACGCTTCATTTCTATACAGTATGACTGATACAGTATGGAACATATCCGCGAAAGATGGCACATAACTTCGAAGTATGACAGTTGGCTTTGAACATATTCAGTGCTTTTGTACCACAGCTGGTTGAAATGCTAATATAAAGCCTGTGAAATAGCAACAATACAGGCAGTGTGTTCCCCAGAGCTGGAGGGAGAAGGCAGAGCGAGACAAAGGCAGTTTCTAATCTGAGCAGGAAGCATACAGTGGCGATTCACTGTGACATGGTGATTGATATGAGTGAGTAGTGTATTTACCGAGGCTGACGGGATAGGAGAAAGAGAGTGTTTTCTTCCCATCCCTACACTTATCTCCTTCCATAAATCACTGCCAATGGGATGCATAAATGTGCACGAACAAATGCTGCATGGCTCTGACTCCGGCAGTTCCACTTTGACCTTTACATTTGGCATTGGTCACTGGTGCTAAACGCATGCCATGACCTTCCCTGACCTTGGGCCATTCATATTTAATAGCCACAAAGCCTGATGGTTCCTCATACAACGCACGTGAACACAGACACACACACACATCAAACAAGCACACCAAACAAGTATAGTCACACACAAGTGCCTGTACTGTAGTGGCCATATGGCATTAAATGCCATAATTGAGATTGTGATCATGAGAAGCTGGTCTCATTTCGTATGTCTCTAGTGATGAAGATATCCTATAAATTTATAAAGGATTCCAGGAAAATGGTCCTTCTCATCCGTCTCTGTCTTTATAGCTAACAGCAACCCTCTGATTTCCCCTTCCCCTCGCTCTATGATGTCCTACGTCCGTCCTAACCTTTGACTCCAGCCAGCACTTTAAAGGTTCTGCACTTTGCCCTCTCTCATTTGACCTGTCTGAAGTATACCTTTATAATTGCCCCTGTCGCTATCAAATGCACATATGAGAGGGTTCAGGGGCAGGGGGGCGAAGTCTGTCCAGTAACCTTTTGGCCTCTCGGTCATCCATTCTGCTCGGAGCAAGCACAGCGGGCTTCCTCCCCCTATCCACAATCCCATACTGTATTAGTCTGCATGTCGGAGTTATTGATGGAGCTCTGGAAATATTTTATTGGTCAGTCATGACCTTTGACTGGGGCAATGCAAACACTAACCCCCCTAAAGCTTCCTATCGACAAAGATATATATGATCAGATGGCTAATAGAAGTATAGATTTAGAATGGCTGAAGACATAGTCATTTGGCTTTTAACACTGTAGGGTCAGCATTGTTTTTTCCACTATGCATGATAGGATCAATATGCACAACACATACAGAGCCCCTTTTAATGGAAACCATACAACAATACACAGAAAGTGCATTTTGGGTGATATAGAAACACAAAACTATACATATAATAATTTTCAAAAACTTGACTTTGATTATTTGCACATTTTCATTCTTATTTTAAGCTTTCCAAGCTGCCAAAGTGCACAGTGTCACGGTTAGACACAAGCAAACAGAAGAAAAAAATCAAAACACAACACCACCTCAGAATGGTAAATCCCTTTCTCTCCCCATCCTCCCATCTCCTCCCTTTACTCAGCGTAAGTCTCTTCATCACAGGAAGTATAGCTTGCACTGAAGCACCCGCAATTAAGATAAGCCTGACCACAGCTGGACAATTACCTGCCAACTAACCTTTTCTGGAGGCACTTAAGAATGTAAGGACCCCTGAGGATAGATGTGCCCTGAGTGGAACAAGCACTTCAACAGGCCAGAGAGTGAGGGAGGGAGGATGTAAGGTATGAGAATGGGAGGGCAGGGAGAGATGGCGGGGGAGAGAGTGACGAAGAGAGAAAAAAAAAAGGTAGAAATAGAGAAAAAGACAGTATCATGGTGAGATTACCTAATCCTCTGTCTGAGAGCAGTATTTGAAGGGCCTGGTGGTGTCAGACATGAGGGGGCTTTGTGGAGGTTTACCCAGGAGAGGCAAGCTTAGCAGGGGGATCTACTGGAAGACCAGGTGACCGGTCCCCTGTCCCCAAGCACAACCTCAGCCCATGGCTTTGTAAACACTGTTAAATTGATTGCAGGGACCTGATGAGATTTCCCTGCAGTCTGGGTCATTATCACAGTGTGTACTGGCTCTAATTCACTCCATGGGTTGTCACTGTGCTGTTTTCTTTTGATGTTAAACTTCTTTTAAACTCCAATTTTGTGTGTACCGTGAATTCAACTTTGAAATACATTCAACTGTGTTGCATTTGCTGATGCACAGTGTCACAATCTACCCAGCGCAGTGGGCTACGTTACAGCACTGTGATATCTGAGACCCAAAAACCTGCAGGGCAGCCACAGCAAATCAACAATGGATTAATGGATCTGTTTCTGCTCATAAATCTCTGTGGGATTGGAAAGCGATCGAGGACAGTCAGCCTGTAGTGGTGTGCTTAATGTTACAGGCAGTTTGGGTTTCACGGGGTAGTAAAGTTGTGGCAGCATCTTACATCTATGTTAAATCAGTGGATGTCAGTAATGCTGGAAGCTTCGCCAAACGCTGATTCATAGGTAGAGATTTGTTTACAAATAACTCTCTACACAATACCACACTTTGGCTCTCGAGAAACAGTAAAATAACTTGAAACAAAGTTGAAAAAAAAGGGTAGAAAAAAAATGTGTTGTGCAGACATGCCCTAATTCACCGGTGACAGTCCAGCCCTTCAACCTTAGCCTAGCGTAGTAAGGCCTTGCCATAGATCACGGTGGTTAGCTGTTCCTGCAGGTGTGTAGGGAATGGCAGTAAAGGCTTCCATTACTGGAGAGAATGGCCCAACTCCCACAGCCCCCTCCAGACAGCGCTGTCATTACCCATCCATTGTGCGGCCTGAGAGGGAGCTGTAAGTACGGCAGACTTATGGCTTTGTTAGAATGACTGGATGGTCTCCTCTGGCTCAGCACAGGATAAGGAGGGATGGTGGTATGGAAGGATAGCGAGATAGAGTGATAGAGATGGAGGATGAGGATGAATCGAGCACCCTCTTCCCGCCCCATGTGCTCGTGAGTAGAGTGAGGGTTGGGGGGTGGGGAAGGTTATTTGGTGCTATTTTTACAAGAAACGGGTTGATTTGTCTTAGGCCATTACCGTCTATTACAGCTGCGAGTCTTGGGGAAAAGGTGGGAAGCGGCAGACGCTGGCATTCTGCCTAAAGAGAAATCAATGAAACAAATTAATCCTTCGCAGGCTGCGGTGACACAGTAATCCATCATTCAGGGGGCGCTTTTACACACTGAATCAGGGAGCGAG
>CABFOQ010007145.1:7411-17606 GCA_900660455.1 Gephyroberyx darwinii
TCCTCAGGTGGTTTAATGCAGGAACATCACACCCTCTTCCCAACACACACACACACACACACACACACAGGTAATCTACCATTTAATGCGGCAGTGAGATCTTCCTTCAGATATACAGCTTTTTCTCTGGGTGGCAGGCCTCACCTCGGATATATCAAGCTTTCCCTTGAGGACATCATAAAAGTAAATAACATAAGTCAGTCCAATGAAGGAGTGATATTCTGTTTTTTTTCCGTCAGAGGCAGCCAATGAATCAACCATATGTTGTCATGAAGGTAATGATGATTTGATAGATTTATTTTAGAAGGGTGTCATCACAAGTAAAGACTCAGGAAGAACTCAGTCCATAAATAAACAACTGAGGTGAAAATAATTTAGCCTACAAAAGAAAATGACTCCTTATCTTGTGTGCCGACTAATTCAGATCAAGTCCACTCATGTGTAATACAATTAAAAATAAGCTACAATATCAAAGAGCTATACCAAGATGACAGAACTTTAACTTTAAGAAGTTTAACTTCTTATATCTTATAAGCAGGACTGTAGCAGGGTAAATCTTTTTAGTCTGACATACTTTATTTATGTTATTAACTCATAGTATGCCTTACAAGCATCTTAATAAATATGATCAAAGTGCTATGAAACCTTTTATGAAACGGTAGCCTATTATCAAGAAAGGCGTAAATTAATGCTTCTCCAAAAATCAAATTGATTGTTGTTTTCATTGGTGGTCCTTTGCCTTATGGAGGTCGTTGTTTACCTTTTATCATCCCTACATCACAGGACAGTCGGCAACAACATCCACAAAACTATTGATTTAAAAAGCTAATAACACCTTTGTTATAATTGTTGGGGGGTATTATTAGCTCAGCCTACTTGCTGGAGTGGAGGATCACATGAGGCCTTTAGGGGGATGGGCAGAGTTTTGTGAGGGTGGTATGGCTTTAAGAGTTTACTACCATCCCTGCATTCACTCACAACAGAAAGTTTGGAGGCCAGGCGAGCAGTGGGATACCGACGGATAGGAAGTGACGGGACTGGATGAATTGAAGAAGGGGAAAAAAGCAAAGCAGAATGAGAAGCAACGTGCCATCGTCGGCCTGCCGTGCTGGGGGGAAACTCAATTGCGCATGATCCTTACAGTAACGCCTAGCCAAGTTGCGGACCAAAAGATTTTCAATGGAAGGGAACTAAGCTGGTAGTAGTGAGACGCAGAGGTTTCAGAGGGGGACTCGGTGCGGTCTCATTTCCACGACTCTTTTCTTGCAAGTCTGGGAAAACAGTGTCAGTTTCAGAGGGAGCGTAAAGAGTGTGGAAGAGTAGCGCATCAAAAGTATAACCCTGCGTTGAATAGGTGGGAGAAGAAAATAATTCGTGGATATTATGAACGCCGAGTTTTGGATTTCGCTCAGATTTTTTCCTCTGTCGGGTTCAGTTTTGCGTCTTCTGGGATGTTTGCGAGTCGCATCTCTCCGGCTCCAGTTCGGGTATTGACTTCACTTTGCGCCCTGCTGGTGCTGTTCGTGACACCGGGACTTGCTTCGGAACTGCGGGTCCGGGTCCGGCTGTCTGACGGGCTGATCACCGAGGAGGTTTTGGAGGCGGACAGTGACAGAGACTCGATCTCGCTTGAGTTCAAACAGGGAGACGGGACGCTCATTACTTTTGTCGCGGACTTCAAACAGGTGAGGGGTGGTCGTGTGTACCACTTTGCCATATGTTGTTGTCCTGGTCACGCCTTGTGGTTAATTGGTCGGCCACCTATTATTTTTTGGCACCCACACAATGAGAGGTCGGGGAGACGCTGTTAAAACGTGTCATGTCACCCACCATACTGCAGTTAACTTGGCAGTCTGTCTTGCCTGCACCAGAATGTTCCCTCACTGAGCCTGTTGTTCCCAAAGTGAGGGCCAGGGGTCCTTGAGAGGTCTCCAGGGGTCCCCAAGCAAAATAAGGAATAGTTACATTTTGTTGTGATTACATTTAGTAGAAGTTAACCGGGTGAGAAGAAGACTATTAGTGGTTTCACTCTCTATATTGTTACCTCTCTACCTACACTATACATTCTGTATTGAATCATATCCAATAATAAAAATCTCTACATATTGGGGTTCACAGGGCAAAATCTTACCAGACAGGGATCAGTGGCTGTATATGTTCCTTAACATGACTAGGACCCCCCTGTTTTAACACATCCAAGTACGTTGCCTGGTGTGAGGAGGGTAGAGCAAGAAGAGGTGTGCTAGATAAGAGTAAATGTCCACTTTGTTTACTTTAATACCTTTGGCCAACTTTTCTTTTTGGGTTGTCTCATGAGATCTGCCTCAAATCGTATCTCTCTTTCAAGACAGCATTCCTAAACCAGTGAACCACGATGGCCTTTTGGGTCAGGTTAAAGTTTCCTCGTGGATGTAGGGTCACAGATCTGATGCTTGAAGGAAGACATTACACTAGGCTGAAGACCCTGGAGCAGATGCTGTACCTCACACATGAACTCAAGAGAAGGGGTTAGAGGTCCTGTCATCCTACTCTATCTCCAGACGGGATCAGTGTTAGTGTCCCAACATCAAGATGGTTGTTGCTGTTACTTCAGGAACATCACACCCAAATGCTGCTCAAGCGTTCAGCCCAGAGGCCATCCATATTTAGCATTCTTCTAAAAGTAGAAGAGCAGATCACGTATCACACCCTGACCATAATGATTTGGAAGGCGAAACTGTTTCGGTTTCAACAATAACTGCTCTGAGACACATAAATGTCAGTCCCGGAAGGGAAGTTACAGCTACTGAGTGTAGGGGGACTCGGAGCCTCACAGAGCAAAGGCATGTGTCTGTGATGGTTGCTGTCACACAGAAGCTGACAGGATGGCGAGATGTGAAGGGGGAGATTTACCCGGATTAAGTGGGCATGTCTGACCTTTTTGATCTGGACGTCTGGTTCACTAACCAAAACAGCTAATTTAGAGTTGAAAGAGAAGAGGCCGTCGCCCCCAATCATTGGTGACACACCAAGATAAAGAGAGAAGACCGAAGACGCTCTGATCTGTGAGCAGGGAGCCGGTCCTAGGTTATGTAGAGGCCCCATCTTGCAGTCTCTCTCATGCATGCACACGTGCGTGCACACACACATACACATATGGTTCAGTTTATTTGAATAAAGCCAATAGAACCTCTTAGATCACTTTACTTTTCCGCTGCCTGATTTATCTGTTCCACTTGTAGGTCTCTCTCGCTCCCTCTCTCTCTCTCTCTCGCTCTCTCTCTCTCTCGTCATTTCTCCTCCATGTGGTTTTCATCCAGCTCTTGTAGCAGTATCTCCAAGATTTATGGAAAGTTGGATGAACTGTCACTTCCAGCTGCCATACAGAATTTACAGTCCAGGCGAACACATGTGGGAAGAAGAGTGTTTAAACAGGGATGTCAAACAATGGAGGGTTATAAACCGCACAGCCAAACGAGGAAGGTAGATAGCTATTGGACAGGTTAAGGTTCTGTTTAGGTGCATCATTCCTTTCATCCTCTGAAGTAGTTACAGACTGAATGGCGCTGCATGACTTGAGATTTATTTTTCATTGAATTACATATGTTTGCTTCATTCAGTATTTAGGTCCATGACGTAATTAAAGCCACTCTGTACAGAGGGGTCGTCTGTAATCAGTTCTGACTTTGGCAATGACAACAGTCTGAACAAGGAATTCTTCTAAGTGATCGAGAGCAGAGGTCTCTCAGCTGCTTTGTGAATACACGGCCAAGACGTGGTGAGAAATAGGCCATGTGCTCACATCATTACTTAGCAGACAGTTAGTGTTATAGTCATTAGACGTTGCCAGAGTGATGCGTTGGCTTGGGATGTGAGAAGGAAGTTTAGTCAACCTTATCCAAGCAGTGGATCACTGTGAGGGTGAGTGAGTCATACTGTGATTTCAAGAGGGTTGCGTGGGCTGTAAAGGCATGTGGACATGTGGAAAAGAGGATATGGTTTACCTTACACATTACACCTCTTTGGGACTGGTATCCAGTGGAGGAAGCTGTTTGGTACTGTGTAATTGACTGTGTAACACTATGAGCTACTGGAATTTATAGGGTATAAATAAAATAATGCAATAGCATAAAGATGTCCTCTACTGGTGGTGGGAGATGTTTATGTCATGGCTTTGGTTGAATCATCTCCCATTAGACAAGGTTATTAATCATAAACATGATTCTGAATCATCACTTATAATCATCCATGTTTTATACTTGTGGTGAAAAATGCTGCCTCAGATGTGACCCCACATTCCCATAAATATTTATTATTTATTTGGGATCATACAGTTGTGGTCAAAAGTTTACACACACTTGTAAATAACATGTATATCATGGCAGTCTTGAGTTTCCAATGACTTCTACAACTCTTAAATTTATTATAGATCTTCTGGAAATATGACAAAATATGCTGGGTCAAAAATATATATACAGCAATGCTAATATTTGGTCAAATGTCCCTTGGCCATTTTCACCTCAATTAGCTGCTTTTGGTAGCCATCCACAAGCTTCTGGCAAGCTTCTGGTTGAATCTTTGACCACTCCCCTTGACAGAATTGGTGCAGTTCAACTAAATTTGTTGGCCTTCTGACACAGACTTGTTTCTTCAGCACAGTCCACATGTTCTCGATGGGGTTAAAGTCAGGACTTTGGGAAGGCCATTATAAAACCTTAATTCTAGCCTGATTTAGCCTTTCCTTTACCACTTTTGATGTGTGTTTGGGGTCATTGTCCTGTTGGAACACCCAACTGCGTCCAAGACCCAACCCTCTGGCTGAGGATTTTAGGTTTTCCTGAAGAATTTGGAGGTAATCCTTCTTCATTATTCCATTTACTTCCTGTAAAGCACCATTTCCACTGGTAGCAAAACAGTCCCAGAGCATAATACTACCACCATCATGCTTGCCATGCTTGACGGTAGGTATGGTGTTCTTGGGGTTAAAGGCCTCACCTTCTCTCCTCCAAACATATTTCTGGTCATTGTGGCCAAATAGCTCAATTTTTGTTTCATCTGACCACATAACTTTCCTCCAGAAGGCCTTTTCTTTGTCCATGTGATCAGCAGCAAACTTCAGTCGAGCCTTAAGTTGCCGCTTCTTGCATGGCAGCCTCTCAGCCCATGGCGATGTAAAACACGCTTGACTGTAGACACTGACACCTGTGTTCCAGCAGCTTCTAATTCATCGCAGACCTGCTTTTTGGTGATTCTTGGTTGACTAAGTAACTTTCCTGACTTGTTCAAGTCAATGATCTGCTTTTTCAGATCCTTGCTGAACTCCTTATGCTTTCCCATTGTAGAGTTTGTGGCTGAGTGTATCAAACAAACTAAATTGGCTCAGAGAAGTCACCAGCTGTAGTCAATCTTAATCACTCACAAGAAGTTAAGAGGCCATACCACAAAGCAAATTTGATTTGCACGACCAAAACTGATAATTCAAGTAATTCAGCAGATTGTCACATTTCCAGACCTATAATAAATTCATGAAAGAACCAAAATTCATGAATGTTTTTTGTGACAAAGAAGTATGTGCTCCAATCATTCCATCTCAGAAAAAGTTGTAGAGTTGTAGAAGAGTTGTAGAAATCATTGGAAACTCAAGACTGCCATGATATACATGTTCTTTCCAAGTGTATCTAAACTTTTGACCACAACTGCATGTGGTTCTTGAGGAAACCTCAGCATATAGATGACATGTTGTCTGTGCAACTGAACAGCTGCTCTATCATCTTGGAAGACATACCAGGAAAGAAATGCATCATAGGATGAAGTTGATCATTGAAAATTATTCTATAGTAGTGATTAGAACCCTAAGGACTGTTGAAACCCATATTCTTCCAGAAATGCAGAGCCTTGCCTTCACTGTCTGGGGACTTTATTGTTGTAATTTCCTGATTTTGTCCATATCCTGTATCATGGTCAAGCATTGACAGCTGAATCTATTCCTGTAATTGAAACATGCTCTCTTCCAACTCACTTCCTGTGAGTTGATGGTAGCCTGCTGTATATGGATGTCTGAATGTTGTCAAGGTGCCGAGTTCTGTGCTGTTGTAGTCTTCTAAAATATTTGGATTTTATTTGTTACTCCAGTGCAGTTCTGTTTTTCTCCCTGGCTAGAGTCAAGCAGTTTTTGGTCACACAGTCTAAGACCTTGAACTGAACATAAACCATGCTTTGGACAGTAATCAAAGGGAAATGTCTCACATTTTTTTGAGAGGGTTAAGAAATGGCTGTATTGGGTCTTTCCAGATGTAGCGACTTTGTCAGAAACTCTCATCAGTTTGTGTTCTGTGTCTTAATAGCATGCACTCAGACCCCCAAATAGTGGGTTTGATCAATGCAGGAATGTGAGTGACTTCACAGGCATCCAAGCTCAGTTGACTCTTTAAGCAGGCTTCATTTCTGAGGCACATCTTGGTGCTTTTCTGGTTCCACATGGCTCTATTTGAAAAGAAGACTTTAGGTTTGGATAGATTTTTCATCTAGTGTGCTCTCTTGAGAGACCAAGTCAATAGGACCTGACGGGTGCACCCTGAAACAAAACCATGCTGTGTTGTTGGGTCAAGTGAGCAACAGATGCTGGGAAGCCACTTGACACACAATCTCACACTATCATGTTAAATCACTGGGGCTTTCACTGTAAACAATGGCGCAGTGGTGCGAATGAGAACATTACCCATTTTATTAATTCTCTTTTCATCTCAGCCTTATAAACCAGATAGTGTTTCAGCCAGGGCCTGTTCTGTCCTCAGGTCAATTCACTGTATCTCCTGATTTTCTTCAAAGCAAGGAGGCTTTATGAATACACCCAAGGGTAAGAAGAATGAATTGGAGCTTCATCACACACCCACATGTTAGTGCTATGTAAAAAGCAGAGTGAGAGGTGGGGGTGGGGGTTGGGGGGGCAAATTGGTTGGGCTTTCTGTACGCACTCCCTTTTGGATTAACAGTATCATTGACCCATTTTGGCAGATACCCACCCCTAGTTCTTTCACAGCCTTCACATATCTTATAACTACCAGGGAAATTGTCTCTAGTGGCCTGTTAGCGATCCATTATGGTGTTTTTGAATTGTGGGAAATGGCAGTTTCTTATTGTTCCTTGCTTGTATCTGTTCCAAGTCAGTGCAGTCGCCACATTTTACACTTCACTTTTTTCTATTCACTGCCACGCCTTGCCTCCCATCCAACCCTGACGCAACATCCCACTTTGTCGCTTGCACAAACTTGCAAAGCCTTTTTTACAGGTGAGTGTCACCTCTTCCAGGAAATGTTGTGGTTTCAGATACCATTGAGGACACACTAGAACACGGGCACAGGAGGCCTCAGGTCACTGTGAGGCAAGGCGCTAGCAGTCATTGAACTCATCCATGTGATGAATGATTTAGTGAAAACAAACTTCGGTCCAAATGAACCTTAATAGTTTTTTTGAATAAGCATCAGATCCCCAATAAATGCTCGGAGATATGCAGGCTTTTGTTGTTTAAGTCCCTTAAGCAGTACCTGGGAAGTCTCCTACTCAGGTTCCCTCTAAATGCTATGGCTCAACTCCCTGTGTTCCCTGTAAGCTCGACAAACAACAACGTTATGGCGTGTGATGCACGTTGTTTTATTACGCAATTATTATTATGATTGCACCGCTCTTGCTTGTCTCCCCTGAAAAAGCGATTTCATCTTGTTGAGCAGGCATTGCATATATGCACAATTTTACTCCAGATAAACCTCACTATGAGACCCTGTGCAACCTCATGTAGTATACTTCATATCTGAAATTATTTTAAAATGTTGGTGATATTATGTTGTGAATGCGATGTGTGTAGCAGGTGGGCCTTTTTGAAGATGAATTCATACTCAAGCCTGAATTCTGAATTCATACATAAGCCTTTCTCTTAGCCACCTTTTGTTCCCTGCTGACTTTGTACCCGAGCGGACTAGCTTCTTCTATGGCCTTGTCATGGCCCCTCACGGCCCCCCTTTGGCCTCCCGTGGCCCCTCGGCCCTCGATGATGTCTTTATCCTTTATCCTGCTCCCACCAGCAGGCCAGATGTTGGCCTCTCAATGCTGCTGATAAAGAAAAGACTTCCCATTCCCACAATCTCTCCCAGGCAGGCAGGGAGGGAGGCCAGAGCACAGGGAAAGACACTGAACCGCCACCTTGTGGATTCTTCCCCACAATCAAGTGATTTGGGATGCATGGCTGCTGCAACAGCACTCAAAGTCTCTCCAAGTCTTTGATTGGAGACGAGACTGTGGTTGTGGCTTGTGTTGTGCATAGCTGTGATCATTTGTGACTGCTTCTGGGGTTTTAAGATTGCAGCTAACAGAGAAAGTTAACAAAGGGGTATACTCTGCCAAGGCTTCTGTTAGCTACACCGTGTCCTGAAATGTCCTTTTGTGTGTATATCTCATCTTGTTGACTAAATGATGGGTTGGTCTAAGTTTAATCTTATTTGACCTCTCTGTATTACTCTTATGACAATTCAGCCGTTTCTAGCGCTAAATGTATGAAGGTCGTACCTGAAATGATACTGTACCTTTTTATTTTATTTCTTGAAGACTCTTTGTCGCGTTCAAGTGTAGGAAAAGGTGATGGATGGGTGGAACTAACATCTGCTGTTCTCAAGAATATTGAGACGAGCATGGAGCTGCATGCTTTTCCTCTTATAAAACAAACATTGGCCAGTAAAATTGACAAAATAAGCTCATAAAAATGCATATGCTTGCCAGTAAAATGAATTGAATTCTGTGAAACCCATTTATCTTTTTTTCCTTCTACTCAGATGATAATATGGCAGTTTTCAGTACTTCTAAACTATTACCCACTCAAACTTGTTTCTGAAACATGGAAGAAAAGAGACACCCAATACATACCAGGTGTTTGATTGCATCCAAACCTTTTTTTAAGACAATTTGATTTCAGAAATGTAATTTGGATGTTTTTAATCCAGGTGCTTTAAGACCATTTGCAAAGAAAGCTTTGATAAAGACCATTTTAATCCAGGGCTCTGCATAAAACAAGATTAATACTGGTGTAATGGAAGTAATGCATTGTTTTTGAATGCCTTGGCTATTAATATACTGTGTAACTAGCTGTGTGTGTGTCCTCTGTAACAGGATATGAAAACTGAGGGACTAGGTTGGAGGCTGCATGGGATTGTTGCCATCTCTGTTGTTTATGTCTTATCTATCTGTCTCATTTCCTTCCCCGTTAGCACTCACTGCTGTTCTCCCTCTCATTTCCTGAATGCAAAGTGTCCAAAAACAATTTGAGTGTCTGGATAATTGCATACAGATTCTGTGTGAATGAATAGATCCCTCATTGTGGCCTGAGCATTTTTTTTTTTTGCAAACGTGTGAAGTGTTTAAAGATTAAATTGGAGGTTGTTACTCTATATTTACGGTTGTTTTGCTGCATTCATGAGTAAAGCGTTAACACTCAGTTCCTATCGCCGCTTGACATTAGTTCCCCTCCATTGTCATCAACTGCCAAGAGGAACACCTTTCTATCAGTGGCCTCCAGTGTTTTTATTGTCCATTCACTGCCACTGTTTGCTAATTGGCCCGTTACTTGGCCAGCCAGGTGTGACCAGCCCCCAAATGTGACTCCACATTCCTGCCTTTAGAGCCTCTGTAATTAGCTTCAGCTCAAGCATTTCTTGACACAGCAGCTTTTCTCTGGCTCCTTTTGTCTGCATCTGTCTGTCTCACCCTCTCTGCCTCGGCCTCTCAACCCGATCTTTAATCCCTGGCTACACCTGTGCCTTTTGACTGGGCTCCCCTCGTACACCGAGGCAAACACCAAACACATGGTAAATGCTCATGTTGTTTTTAAAGGGGAATCCGAGACATTAGGATTGTGTGTGTGTTGGGGGTTGGGGGGCGGGGCTTAAAACTTTAAATTTCACTGCTGATTCCTCTACAAACACAAGTCAAAGGAATCAACCGGAAGGCTGCGTGATGCTGGCTGTCTGCTTGAACAGCGTAAAGGCTTTTCAGTACATTTCTCATGTGTAAACTGGTGTTAGTACGCAAACTCAGCGGCCTTCAGTTAGGTCAAGAAATATTTTTTGTTGTTAATAATTGAAAGAACTTTTTGGCTTCAGCTCCGAACAGAGAGATTATCTTTGTAATTAATCAAACGCACACATACGCACACAGTGACCCGCAGTGATCC
>CABFOQ010007146.1:9271-22862 GCA_900660455.1 Gephyroberyx darwinii
GCCAATATTACCTGCCCTCATTTCATTTATCTTTGTTGTACATACATTTAGCTCTCATTATTCTTTGTGTTTAATGAGTTAATAAATCTTTGTATTTATAAAGAACTGACTATTGTGTGTTATATATATATCCTGGACATGAAGCTAGAGAATCACTGAAATCTAGGGCTCACTTCTTCTGATTATTATCATTATAAAGAGACTATTCCAATGTAAACTGGTGGTGCCCTGAGAGTGTTAATTAATAAGATATTGATTACCAAGAATAACTATAATAATTGTCCATTTTTTCTTACATTTTTTTTTCTTAAAATGTATAAAAAGTGAGAGAAATACATTACCCCTGACGAAAGGAATACATGGGGATGCATGTCTAGAAACAGGTAGAAGTTTGATATTGAAATAATGTCATGGAAAGTAAGGGAATGGAGCTTGAGAGGGAGGATGGCAGTATACATTTACCTTCAACTCTGGCGATCCCGGTTCAATTCCCAACTCATGGCAATACATTTTATACTATGAGCAAAGTTTTAATTTTCAGCAAAAGTTTGACCCTTTTACTTTAACCAAATTTCCTAAACATCTTTTCATGCACTTTGAAATTATCCATGGGTGAGTTGTTAACAATAAAAGATGTTTTTCAAAAAGTAAGTTTCCTCGACCTAACCCTAACTTTAAACCCTAACCTTATTAACTGAAGTTGTGCTACTTGCCTGAACTTAAATGTTAGCTATACCTCTTCATGTGATAAACACGCATGAATGACATGTCCAGTTTGTGGTGGAGAAACCTTATCTTTACTTTATATATGATAATCTGTTTCAGAGTTTGTGCTCATTTTCTGAAATGTTTTGACACTGTGTTCTGTTCATAAAGAGATGATCAGTAAAATCCTCAAAAGATTTAAGATCACTCAAACCTCCCCAGCACTTCCGTATTTGTTTTTATTTTCTCTTGACTGATACTTTACTCTGGAAATATTTAAATTGTTGTTTTGGTTTTTACAACAAGCTTTGGAAAAACATGATGAAAAGTCAGGTAGAGTAATTGCCATCTGAGGACAGCGTAAGGCCAATCAGATGCACAGAAAAGAAAAACATTGATGTTTAATCTTTGTATTTTATCCTATTGTGCCTTATGCTTAGTACTGGCCCTGCACACGTTAGATACTCTGCATTACAATGTTCATAAATATTTATAATTAGTGGGTGGGATTACAGGCTATTGAGAAGGAGAGCAAATTGTGTTTGGACTGAAAACTCATTTATCAACGACACAAAAAATTCAACGGTGATTTACATAGCACGGCCTAGACGTATACTCACACTGCAGTTGAATATAGCAAATGGGACGGAAGATTCCATTGACTTGTATCGGCTTTTGAGCATGGTGAACCCCATTTGTCCCTGTTCAGGGCTGACATTAGCTTGCTATCTGGGTTGGAACTGTGATGCTAAACACTGACTCATAGAGCAAGGACGTATCTGTCCAGACAATCTTCTGATGCAGTCCAGAGTCCTTTCCTCTGAAACAGACATTATTTTTTGTTTTTTGTTCTCTTAAGTATGTTTTAAGTTCAGCCCACATGCGAGAAAAGAAAACACGCTATAATTTTGGTTTTGAGGTGCGAAATGTATTAACTCCAGTACAACATTGAATAGGATAGTTATTATATTTAGTCACTCCTTTGCTTTGTTTATCAATATACTTGACCCATTTACATTCATCCTCCTCACATTCACAACATTTGTTTTTCACATTAAATCATTTACGTGGAAAGCTTTTCATCTTCCATTGAGTAGAGGCTTTGATGTTGTAGTTTCCATGCATAAATGAACCGAATCCTTCACTCTCTCCTGCACCCTCGCTTTCCCTCACACATTTTTTTCAGCATCATTGATGAAAAGACAGGAAGAAAGTGATTGAAAAGAGAGATGTGAAGGGAGAGGGAGATATAAAGGTCTAGCTAACATAATGAGACTGTACTGTGTGTGTGTCTGTGTGTGTGTATCAGACTGGGCCAGGCTAAGGGTTTGGACATACTGAATTTATGCGTGTAAAGAGGCAGCATGAAAATGAGAAAATGAGAATGGCTCTACAGCGAGCGCAGCCAGTCTGCCTGGCTGGGATGCTTATTCATACACAGAACTAGCTTAACCCCTTCGTATGAACCTTGAAATAAATTGTTCTTCCAAGTGTAACCGATGTGCTCTCAACTTTCATAATGGTTTTGTCTGTTATGAAAAGGGCACAGCCAGAGAGCCATGCTACTACTCTGCAGAGTAAATACAAGCAGCCCTCTTTGTTTTAAAATAAAAGCTTAAAAGACAATATTCTCAAAGGATTATGAAGCCATATAAACAGTGGGCAGACTCTTTAAGGTAAGTAACTGACTCTATGGGCCATGGTGTACTGCAGTGGCCAGTTTTTACACTATATTGGGCTTGCGGTACTCTCCCCCCAGTTGAGACCAGCCAGGGCCACCTACCTCAAATCGCTCCTCATCAGTTTATTTCTTTGGGATTCCCACTTCATTTTTAATTCCGGTGATTATGTTATATATTATCTCATATGCCATACAAACCTGTAATCTCTGGATTATTGCTATGATGTTTTTTTCTACAGTTCAATAGTTGATTTTAAGACGTCTTAATACGTTTGCTTACAAAGAAACTTCTGAGAATCATTTGTGTTTTTGTAATATTGATGGATGGATTTTCAGGGAGTGACATTTTTTTCCCGAAATGGATGTGTAGCATTTTGGATGACACCCTTCAATTTTTTTCATTACATTAAAAAAAAAGTTGGTTTCACCTGTAATTCAAGAGGGTCAATGCTGGCCCAACACCAAATACAGAATTAGGGAAAATGTTTTTTATGTTGTATGGCTTTACCTGATCTACTCAGTTGTTGTACATGATTTCATACACTTAATCTTGAGGTAACCTTTTCAGTCATGCCTCAAGAAGTGTATTGTTGTTGTGTGAAAGTCTGAGCTATTTGTCTAAAACAGCAAAGTAATGCAACATGCCCTGTTTGTGATCACAGAGCTGTAAATATGTGTTGAAAAGCATGGCACAGAATGCTGAATTATGCAAAATAACTGATTATTAAGATTATAAGAATTGGACATGTTTTGGCCATCGACCCACTATCCAGCTGTTAGCTGCTCTTGCTTGCCCATGCCCATATAACTTCCCTTAAAATGCATGTTCACCTGCTTTATATTTATTGCTACAGTTTATGTTGCATGTGCCATATCCAATTATTTGAAATAGTCACTTGATTTGGATAACATGGAGGTGGAGTTTGTAGACTACACTCACATTGTGCCCTTTATTTAAAGGTTTGGGGCAGCAAAAATCTTTAGAACTGGCCGTGAAAAGGGCAAGTGGAGATACCTCAATTTCTCAGGGAAATTGTTGCTGGCTGTTGTGTCATCAACACTAGCAGTCGGCTGAGTGCTTGTCACTTTGAAGCTATAATTGGTGCACTAATAGGTGGAATGACGGTGGAAAAGCAATCACGATTGGAGCCTATGTAGGCTTTTTTGCATTAGTGTTTTACATTACTGCTCTTTATAGTAAATGTTTTGATAGAAACTTTTCATTTCACTATTTTTGAAAGCATGTTTGCTTTACAGAATTTTTTTTACATGAGCCTACAACTTTTGCACAGTACTTTATACTAGACGTTACCTCTGGTGCATTAAAGCAGAGCCTAGCTGTAACTAAATCCATTTGAATGATTTTGTTTTAGTTAGATTTGTTTCATGGATGAATGCCCCAGTGACTCCTTTTGTTTTGTATCGACATGGAAGATCTAATTGTGGTTATTTACGTTCTAACAATGTATTTCAAACATTGCCTCATCCATAGATTACTGTACTCTCGCAGTACTAAGCCATTTGAACAAGCAATTTCTTGATTCCTTTAGCAATTGATGTACCATGATACAGATATGAAGGATGTATATATTGAGTGAAAAGTCATTTGTGCTGAGATTTCATTTTCAAGATTGATCACAGAAAAAACTGGCCATCCCCTGCCAAATATCTCAAAGCTCAGCAATTATTTTCAGCAAACACCTCACTATCAAACACACATTCCATCATTTTTCAACAAGCTTCTTTTCTCTCACTCATTTTGGCCTTGTTTTTTTCTGTCTGTTTTTCTTCTATCCTTTTGCACAAACCCTGCTGATCTCTCTCACTTACTCTTCCGGTCCTCTCCTTATTCGCTCTCCCTCTGTTCACTAAGCTTTTAGAACGAGGGGGCGAGAAACCCCAAAGCATGAATCATTAAAAGATGTGAAGGGAAAAATAGATCACTGCAGATGCACCTGCAGAAATAACAGCGTGCGATGAAGGGACAGGGAAGGGAGAGGGGAGGATTTGGCTGCTCAGACAAAAGATCTGTCCTGTGCCCATTGAGAGCAGTTCTGTCTATATGTGTAGGCCTTAACAAGCAAGCCAACATGGAAAGAATTTCCCTCTTTTTCATACAGTGACATTTGTGTGCATTTGGCATGCTGCTGAATTCACTGTGCTAAATTGAGACATTTATGACATTATTTCTAACGGGTGAGAAAGAAGTAATGTGGTGAAGACCATGACAAGAGGAAGTTGAGGTTAGAAGAAATGTACAGGGAAAGTGAGAGACATACCAGTGGGCTGATGGTTTGAACATTTGGCTAAAGCCACAGCCCACTAATCGAAATCGAATGAGGACATAATTTAATCATTTGTAAAGCAGTTTTACCAAGAAATAAACAAAAAAACAGGAACTCTATCTAAGGGAAAAGTGGAATTTTTCATCAGAGCTACATATCAACAAGATGATATTGGCTCCAAAGACATGACATCATGGCAGCAACACCACATTTCTGGGTCCATTTCGTTGTGGTGGTGTATTTTTCTTATTCCTGCGGATAACTAGCAAAATGTAGACAATGTGACGTCACATCAAGACAGTTCCAGTGCAGCTACAATGGAGTTTAATTGCAGAAATTGTTTCAATGACCTCAACAGTGAAAGTCATGTGTTGGTGTCAGCCCCTCAGAATCAAAGAGCAAGGGGTTCTTTCTACACCCACCATTTTGCACCAACGTTCAACAATCATACAGGGAGAAATCCATCATAGAAAGGCAGAAATACCAATTTTGCCACCGAAAGTATTGCCTCATAGACCAGAATGCAATGCAGCCACAAGGCATGTTGTGCTTTGAGTAAGTGGGTGCGATTTTGGCTTTTACTCAACTGGAAAAACTCACTCTCTTTCTGTTACTATTGCTATAGCTATCCCTATTGCATTTTCTCTCACCACCTACACTTAAAACCAACAGCTGAATCCAACAAATCCAGGCACATTCTGGGAATTGTCGAAAGACACTCTGGTAAATGTAGGAAATCTAGGAAAAACTGGAGTACAAGTAGACAAGGCAGGTTGAGGGAACGTGGATACACCAAAAAAAGTAAATTACAAAACACCATTACAAAATAACACCCTTGAATGTATTGAACAGCAATACTTTGCTTTTTGTATGTTCAGCATGAAACCTACATTGCTGTTGTTTGAGCATCTGTGTGATTGCAGTTCTTCATACTGAAGTGGTAATTTCATGACTTTCAGATTACAGCTTTAAGGGAGAGAGGTTAAATGAACTGTCATTAGACCACCTCTTCTCTACTACCAGCTGTGAAGGAGAAACCTCTTGGTAATTATTTTTTTCAACTCCTGTGGAGCATCAGACAATAGTCCTAATTGCTTTGTGGGGATGGTGTGTTTCTGGGGGAAGCTGTCATTAGAGCAGATGAACTGTGTTGAGAACAGATTCACCCATTTGTTTTAGAGTTCAAGAAATGGCTTCTCACCATGTTGCATCAGTTGACTATGTTCACAACTCTATTAGGGTGGACATTCAATGCAATGCCTTTTTTCAAATCAATGATCTGGCCATTTGACATTTCAACTACGGTTGAACCGATATGGGTTTTTGAAGGTTGATACTGATATTTTTAGACTGAATTCACCACTAACTAATATTTTGTGGCTACATTCAATATAGTTAAATGAATTCTGCTTCATGCAAAAAAACAAACAAAACTGTATTAAGCATTCAGTATAAAGTATTCAGTGTTTCACCCTGAACTTTATTCTTGATATGGCGGAAAAGCCTTTGAAACAGTATTTAGACTATCATGTAACAAGACAAGGCAAGTTTATTTGTATAACTGTCATGGTCTCGGCTGTACCTCTCCCTCATTCCTAGTTTTTCTGCTGTTTTTCCCTTCCTGGTGTTTCTTGTTGGTCCCATTTGTTCTCTCTCTCTCTGGCCCAATCCCAATGTCCACCCTCACTGACTCACAGACTTTGAGGCGCGTTCCCGCTAAGTGCACGAGGGTTTAGGGCTGTCCCGCTGTCAAATCGTCAAGTGCATGAGGGCTCTCTCGCAGACTTTTTGAGCCCTTTATGTACACTTTTCGTAAGTCCGCATCTCTGCAGACTTTGCCTGAGGGAATTGCCCACAGTTCATGGCGTTGTGACGTTCAATACGGGGTTACCAGGGGAAGCCCGGAAGCGTTAAAAAAAAACGGCAAACAAATGTATGGACAAATGTTTATTCATCAACCATTTCTTTTATTTTCTGCTTAATGATGCTGTTTTGACAAAAAACAGTAAATTGATTATTTGCCGATCACCTCTCGTCCACTCTGTAAGGCACGAGCTTGGACGTAAGTGCCATCCCTTAAGTGCCTTGTTGTGAAGAGAGTAAAAAACGTAAAATAAAAAGTCGCAAACCCATAATCGTACGTAACATGTTTTGGTGTCGTCAAGGTAACGCGATATGTCGCAAAGTGCTGTGCCATTCATATTTATACAATTTGGAGCCCTTGCAGCCTCTGGCACTCAAGCACTAACCAGGTGACGTCACTTAAATCCGTGAGGGTTCAGGGTTTAGGCTTTAGTGGGGACATTGGGATTGGGCCTATGTAACCTCCTTGTCCGACCCAAAGAGCCTCTGGACCAGGGAAGAGGAAGTCACTGTAACAGGACGTTGCGTCAAATCTACAACAACCTCCATACTGCTGAGCATGAAGAAAACTGGTTAGCTTCTTCCATAACCTGAAAACCTTCAGTTGTCTATCCTAAACATTACATAATAAGGTAAGGATATTTAACTGCATTGCTAGTGTCATGGTGTTTACTGTTACGTGAAGTTAACGCTCGATTAGCAAACTTGGCGAGCTGGCTACTTTCGTTAGCTAGTTAGCTAACATTTGCCACCGCTACAAAACAACAGCAGATTTGACGTAGCTAGCTAGCGTTTCCTCTTTGTATTTGTCAGACGCAAAACCCGACCTCCAACATTCCTGAATAGACATATGGTAGGTGTAAGGTCAGTGTCTGGTAAGCGATTCTTAGTTTGTGGATGGCGAGCAGCGGTAGCTAGTTAATAGCAGCCATTCAGGGTCACCCAGACTCAGAGAGACAGGTTAGCTAGATACTTGGCTGAAATGATGACAGAAGGCAGTAACGTTACCACATATCAGGTTGAACGTGGTATGCTTTAGTGGTTTTCAGTCATAGGCAATCGAGGCCCAAGAGTGTAGGTTTTCATTTCAAACAAACAGTACAGCACCTGGAATTCGCTGATTAGTTCCTCCTCTCTGGTGGAAGGTTAGCCCTAATACAGGACCCTTAGGATTAATTTAACGTATCGGTTATTGTCACTCGCAAAGGGTGCTGTGCTGCTCTGTTGGTATTTCTCCCTACAAAAGTCGGCGGGGTCTACAATGGAAAAAACTATGCGGAAATTCACTTATCCAAACAGGTGTCGTAATCTTACACTTGTCTACTTTCACGTCGGTGGCACGCGCTATGTCATCTGTGCACAAAGACACTTTAATACTTTGTTAAAAAGAAGTATACTCCAAATCTCCAATGTAAACAAAGATGACTGACAATCTTCCTCGTCGGTACTCTGATTCTGAGCAATACATTGTCCGCTGCCACCGGTGTTTGACTTGGCTATACTGCAGCAATTTAGCGCGGCTATACCTGTACATTTATTAATTGAAAGAATCAAAAGTGAAGATCTTGATGAAAGGATGATTTCCCTACCTTGTCCATCCCCTATTCAAATAGCCCCAAAACCTGCATTTCCCCCTTAAACTGTCAGTAGGATTATATTTTTACCATTGAGAAGTGATTGTAATACCAGTTTTTGCTCCTTTTTCAAACTAAATGGTGACACTTAACCGAATATGCTGCTCAAATCACTTATTTCAAATGAAATGTGTTAACACATGCAAGGCGATGCTAATGAATTGAACTTGTGGTAGTAGACAAGTGAAAGATTACAGATTCCTCTTTGCCTAAGTGAAATTTCCCAAAGGGT
Source organism: Gephyroberyx darwinii (assembly GCA_900660455.1). Taxonomy (NCBI): domain Eukaryota; kingdom Metazoa; phylum Chordata; class Actinopteri; order Trachichthyiformes; family Trachichthyidae; genus Gephyroberyx; species Gephyroberyx darwinii. The sequence continues at coordinate 17,672 of CABFOQ010007146.1, forward strand.
CCAGGGCAAGTGAAAGGTGTGTTAATCATTTAAAAGAGCTGTTGTAAATAAGACGAGACTAAAAAGGCTAGAAAAGTATGGCCCTCTGTTTGTTTTAGTTATTGTTCCCAACAAAGTGGCTAGATGTCTGGTACAGTATCATGTAGTGATTGCATGTTGAATGTACGATCATATATAATGAGAGAGATTAATCCATAGTCCACTGTGTCCTATGTCTTCTACTGTTGCTTTGCAATGTATGAGAGGTCCTGCTGTTCTGTACCGTGTGTGTCAGTATGTACTGTACTACACAGTTTATGTTTAGGCCCTCTGCCAGGCAGGTTAGCCCCAGAGCTGTTTCCCTGGTCCAACAGTCACATTACCCCAAAACTTTAATCATATTATCAGGGAAGTGCGGCTAAATTTTCCTGGTGCCAGTGTACATGATATAGCCGATTAAGTTCCACAGATTCTGCCTCAACAAAAAATAGATAGATAACCTAAAATAAAATTTTAGGGTATCTGTTGATACCAACCCCCTTGATGCTTTTTTTCTTCTTCTTTTCTTCTTTCTTCCTCTGTCCAAGCGCTCACATTCCTCTCCTCTGTTCTCTTCTCTTGAGACGAGGATGAGACAACTGCTTCATAACAGTCATAGTCATTAGTGTTAGCAGAAGTACTTTTAACCAAAAAAGGGGTAAAAAAAAAAAAGATGACCAAGTCTGCCACATCATAATAAAATACCTGTTATATTCATTGTAATTGACATAGGAGAACATTTACACACAGCTGAGCAAATAACACTTTTCTTTAATAAAATACTGTTACATTGTGTTTTAACCTCAGCAAAACCCTACATTCAAATGCACAGCTGAGATAGTAACAATTAAATTAATCAAATACTGTTATTTCTGATCAACATTAGCACACATTTGATTATATTTGAGACTTTTCTTCACTCCTCATCATCCTCATCTAGTCTTAAATTATTCCTTATTCTAACCACGTGATAGTCTTCCCCTGAGCCTTTCCTCGGCGTGACCATCGGCCTAAGCCCCGGATTCTCCACCCTTCTTCCCTTTTCTTTCCACTGTGCAGGTTTATTCATAATATGGCCCTCTTCTGTTGTCTCTTTGTGTCTATACTTCACACTATGCTCTCCTCCTGATGCTGGTTGTTTCCCTGGCCCACTTGAGTGTTTCCCCTTTTCCCACTTTTGCATACATTCTGGGGTGCCTCTCATCTCTTGTGTTGCTGTTTCCTCTCTCTTTCTAGTAGTATAGGCCTCAGCATAATTTTTCTTCAATTTCCCCCCCTATTAGCCCCTCTCCTCATCTCTCACTTCTCTCTGCCAACTCCCCACTGGCCCTCTGTTCCACTGCTGATGGGCAGTGTTTGTAGACATCCCTCCATCTCTTGCCCTCCAATCCATATCCCTATAATTATGTTCCCGTACTGAGTCTGGCAAAGTGGACCTTATCTGTACTGTGGGGAATTCATCCTGCCAGGTTTGTTGTCAGTTGTCAGTGCACGGTGTCAAGTCCAATCAAACTAGCCACTAGCAGCAATGTTGTTGAGTGGCATTGCACTCATATTCACCTTACAGTCCTGTGTGTGAACCTAACCTGGTCATTGGTGGTAGGCAGTTTTGGGTTATTGCCAAACATGGCATTTTTGATTGCTACCAAACAGTTCAATTTTGGACTCATCTGTCTAGAGAACAGGCTATTTGTTACAAACCCCATCCGTTTTATGTGAAGGCGCACATAGCTCAAGGAGTTGATAACCACCTTTGTGATAGCGATTAGGCGTGATTGTGTTTGTTAGGGTTAGTTAAGCCAGCTACCACACAGATATCCTGGCTATGTTCAACTTGCTTCATAGTATAAGCCCATGGTTTCTCACTTGTGTTTATGAGAGTCCCACACGAACTCCTCCCAAGATCTGATTGGTTAGGTTCACACTCAATAATTTGCCCACGTGATTCTACTTACCTACTTGATTTAACTAATGCAAGAGGAGGTTGATGTATTTTTAATGTTTAATTGCCTTTAAGTTATTTTCATTTTAATACATGTGCAATTTCCTCTAAAAAGCATGGAAATGGTAAATATAGGTCTCTAATTTCAGTTAGGAAAAGGCTAATTTGGATTAAATGTGATTGCATATGGGTTCCCAAACTTAAGCATCACTGTATATCAGAGTGCCATACATCATGCAAACACATAAAATAGAATAGAATCAAGATAGAATCAAGTTCCACATAAGTTTGTTTTCACAATAGGAGACTGTAGGATTGATACAACAGGAGCAAATCGCTTTCCCGCACTGGAATAGCATTAAAACCAAGTGAAACCAAGTGTTGAGATAGATGTTTTCTCCCATGGGTCCCTCTGCTGGTTCAATGGCCACATTGCAACATTTTTTTATTCTCAACAGCAGAATTGACAGACCTACAAGCCAATTCTAGTGTCTACAATCATGGTGTTTGGCTGGTAATTTCAAGCAGTGTGTAATTTGCTTTGTCTATTCTCTGTCTATTCTCAGGTTTACCAGGCTCCTTTTAAGTTTCTTCCTTCATCCACTCATTATGGTGGAGTACTACCAGATTTTAGGTGTGCGGCGAGATGCGTCTGCAGAAGACATAAAGAAAGCGTGAGTAGCAGGATACTTCATTGTGGTGGTGGTACACCCATCACCTTTCAGCTGGTACTTCATACACTGGACTACATCTTTCCCTCTCCGTTCATAAACTGTTCCTTTATTTGCTGAAACAAGCAGAAATGTGCACATAGATTTTTGATTCCATCACAGCAGTAGGTTGTCACAAATGTGACTTATTTTGGTATTTCATATAGTTACAAGAGCAATGGAGCAGAAATTATTTGACCCGTAAGTTGTTATTAAGGGACTCACAGAGCAAGGCTCACAGTGTTAGTGAGGGACTCTGAGGGGGGTGAAAGGACTTAGAGGCTTATAAGGGGGCGCTCTGAAGGGTTGTACAGCTTAATTGATTGTTATGGATGAAATCTGACTTATTTTAATTTATTCTTTTTGTTATACATATCGACAGGTAGCAGAATCATGATTGCCAGAAAGGCTTAAAGCACACCTTTTTCACAATAGAGCCCTCTTAAAACTGCCCTCCCCTTCCCTCTTTTCCACTCTAGGTACAGAAAACTGGCGCTAAAATGGCATCCAGACAAAAACCCAGATAACAAGGAAGATGCTGAGAAGAAATTCAAGGAACTCTCTGAGGCTTATGAAGTCCTGTCGGACGGTTGGTATTATGAAATAAAGATGGTATGCTACAAGGCAGGGCTGGAAATTGAATGAAAAATCCACCCCAAAACAAATTATAAAAATAGCTGCTATGCCCTGCATTTCGGGATCCATTTTGTTGTTTGGTGGTGTATTTTTCTTATTACTGTGATTAATTGTTCAAATGTAGACATGGTGACATCATGTCAAGATATTTCCAGCACAGCTACATTGGAGTTTAATAGGAGAAAGACAATCTAAAACATTAACAGTAGGTCAGAATCAAAGAGAAAGGGCTTCTTTCTAGGCATAATTTGGGACATAGTTTGTTATCTTCTGCCCCTTTTTTCCCACAATAGGAACTGGCTCTAGTTTAACTGCTGATTAGTGGCTGAAATGTTCAAGGCTTCTCTGAATTAGTTATTCTTGGCAGCCACCAGTGAACTTATTCTCACAGGACCGTCACCTCACTAGAAGCAGTGCCAGTGACGGTGCTTGAGGTCTGTGATTAGTGGTGCATTGTCTCAGCAGCCTCGATGTAACAGAGATGGCGATGAGTTTAAGTAGGCTATTTTTGCAGTGATTTCTGACCCTGCTATAGATGCTTAAACTGCTAACAAAATCCATGCATTATTTAATTTTAGTCAGTTTTATTAAATCACATTTATTTGTATAGCCCTTAATCACCGTTACAGTCTCTAAGGGCTTCACAGTGCCCAACATGTGAAACAGTAAATGGTTAGTACACGACATCCCCCAACCTGTCTCATATTCCATTGTTTTATATAGAGCTGTGATACAAGTAGGGAGATCAAATGTTCTGCCCTCAATGTAATCACAATGTTTCACCAGATGCACAAAACAAAATCGACGTCTTTGCTCATTTTAACCTATCATTTAAGGGAAATGGCTAATATTAGAGTAAGCAATCACATTTTATGAAAACAAAAACTCACTGTGAAAGTACAGCCAGTTTGGAAGAGAAATAATGACAAAAAACATTATGCTCTCTGTTCATTTGATCAAAAAGTCCCAGAAAGCATTTTCTATTTGTGAAAAGAAACATCACTCACATTGTAGCCAATTCCAGTCTTGTCGACTGATCGTAGTTAGACTGCAAGGAATGGCATCTGAATAGTTCACTGAACTGGCTACTGTTGTAAATAACAAAAAAAATGTGTAATGTGCATCAAATACCTCACACCTCTTCTGGTGCACCGGCGAACGGTCGCACTGATGATGGCGCCGCTCCAACTCTGTAGGTTTTATTTTGTAATTGTGTTATTTATTACTTTTTTTTATGCACACCACACTTTCTTTGATTCAGTATGACCGGGACACATTGTTGCGCATCCGATCGCCATTTTTCAACTCAGACTTTGGAACTTTTCCCACGTCTCAAAGTCCGAGCGGAGCCCCCTTTGTTCTGCCGCCGCTTTGTTTACGGACACGCCGATGGAGGAAGAAAAGCCGGGATACTGTGCAGAACTCGGAAAAGGTACTTCAACCCACCTCTCTCCAGTGTTTTACTGGCTAACGTCCAGTCTTTGGACAACAAGAACTTGGACTTTGAGAGCTCGGATCAGCGATCAGCGCGACGTGAGGAACTGCTGCGTCCTGGCGTTCACTGAGACCTGGCTCGACCTGACGGTACTGGACTCCGCCGTCACACCGGCGGGATTCACTACCCACCAGCGCGACAGGATCCCGAAATCAGGCAAGAGCAGAGGAGGCGGGGTGTGCTTTATGGTCATCACTCAGTGGGGCACAGATGTGACAGTATTAACAACACACTGTTCTCCGGACCTCTGGACGAGCTATATGACACTAAACGATCTGGAAAACACACACCCGGAGGCTGCATTCATTGTTGTTGGGGACTTCAACAGGGCCAACATGAGGAAAGTCCTGCCGAAATTCCACCAACATATTGATGTTCCTACCCGAGATG